>PVKS010042219.1:0-15560 GCA_004027875.1 Aplodontia rufa
CAGCATCTATTATTGTTTATTTTCTTTATCTTTGCCATTCTGACTGGTGTAAGGTGATATCTTAATGTGGTTTTCATTTGCATTTCTCTGATTACTAGAGATTTAGAGCACTTTCTCATGTATTCATTGGCTTGATCAAGCTTCTGACTTTTACCAGCACTTCTCAAAGATCCCTATTTCTACCTTTTCCGTCCTTTACAAAAAACTTATTTGATGTAAATGTGATTTTTGCCTAAGGCTTAATAAAACTCAATAGCTGTTAAACTTTAGTTTCTATCTTGTATTCATTTTTATTAAATTATTGAAGAATTCATTCTGTATTAAAAGTAATAAGAATGTGTAATGCATCAACTACTACCATGATTCTTAAACCTAATGCAAAAAGAAGAAATAAACAAAATGTTTGCCATGGATGCATTAATTTTTCTTTTCTAAATCTGAGGGTTTTTAAAACTCTGTTTTGTTTTGCTGGTGATTTTCTAAAGGAACATCCCACTTCTATTTATTTATTAGGTAGTTATTAATGTTATGTGACCAAAAGTTGAATAAGGCCTTTTTCCTCACCCTCATGAGTAAGAATGGGTTAGCCAATTAATATATAAATAATTCAAAAGTTTGAGGGGGTAAAGGCAAGGACAGAATAGAGGAAAGAAAAATGACAAAGAGAAAATAGAGATGATGCTTACAGCATGAGCCATGCAGTAGAAGAACGCTCGACAGCTTTGCCATACTGCATATGAAACTCTCAAGTTTTTTTCAAATGGAAACACCAATTCTATCCTGTGGGAATATGGATGAGTCACATCAATCAGTCAATAGCAGCTCTAATTAACTGGGCACTCACTGTGTCCCAGGCTTTGTCTTGTTTTACTGTTATTAGCCATCCTGAGTAAGATGATGTAAACCCCATCTTATAGAGGCAAATGCATGTAAAAGGATTTATCCTCTGTGTGACATCAGGAATATGGAGGGATATGGATGTTGGTTGGACATTGGAGCCAAAGTTTTATGCTGTTTTCACTCTTATTCCCACAGTGGTAACTTGATAGAGAGGGTTTTTGCACTTGAGATAGGAAAACAGGTTGAATGTGGTGACTGCTCCCAAATCAGTCTGGGGACGAGGGCTCCTCTTTTTAGGGCAAGTGGATATCATGATGTAACACATAAAACAGTTTCAGAATGTATTTCCTTAAGTGCAGAGTTCACGATGGTTGAAGAAAATATTTTCTAACATTCTATTTCTTTTTTCTTATCTAAATATGAAATTTAAAAGCAGGGTGACTTCGGACTGATGGGCTAGATTGACAAACAACATGAAATCTTTGAATATCTCATTGGTAAAATGGGGAAATCTTTGCCTGAAAGGAAGTTCTGAGAATTAAATTGAAATCAGAAGTACTTAAGGTATTTGTGCCAATTAAAGTATCTCAGGAAGCTAATAATAGGTGCACAGTATAGATGAACTATTATTGGTATTTGATTTTATTCTTACTCATGTTTGGTTCCTTTCCAAGTTCATAATTTAGTTTTTATTTCTAATGATATTGGTTGAAATTACAATGCTTGAAATTTAGAAAATCTTCAATATCACACAAAGAAGGACAACTAATTTCCTGGCCCATTTATTACATGAAGCTGTCAAAATTCAGGCCAAAATAGCTCTGACTCTGTTTATTTCACATTAAACACAGATCTAATTTGTAAATTATCATCACCCTTGGACTCCAGATTTCTTTTATTCCCCTGCTTATGAGGAATTCAAACCAATTTTTTTTCCTACATGTAGTCATTTACATTTTGGAAGGCCAAGTTTCTTTTTATGTAGACAGTTATAACTTCTTTGGATTATATTTTTTGTCCCTGGTGTTTGGTACTCCTCCCAAGCTAGGATCATCTTAAAATTTTATGAATATAAGTATGTTTTGAGATTTGCATCTTCCCCCAACACATTAATAAAAATATTGAGTTAGAAAGAATCTCACACACATCCCTATGGTAACCTCACTTACTACATCTCAAAAATTCAATGATGATTTCCATAAAAATTTACTCAATTCATTTCAACAAACATTTATATACCAGGAACTGGAGGTAAAGATTTGGGAAGGCCCATATTCCCAGTTTTCAAAGACTTCACATGTGAATTACTCATATACAAAACCATTTAGCATCTGAGAACCATTCTCTAAATTTTAGTTAATGCAAAGGTGTTTGTTTTCTTGTATATTATTTGTAGATTTATTCATGTTGAAAAAGCAAACAATTTGGGGGTTGATAGACACTGGAGAAATTTCTCAGTGTGGGGCCTCAGAAACCTATGGAGAATGCAATTGTTCACACAAGATCAAAGTGAGGCATCAAAACAGCTGGTCATGTTGTATCTTCTCCTTCCACTTCTGTGTACAATGTTGGTAAACTAACTCTGTATTATTGGTGAGTTTTCTTCAAAAGGTAAGCTTCTTATTACAATGGGTCTCTATCAAGCATAGATTGTATGCTGATCCTATTATTCTTGGAGTATTAAATATGTATTGACATTACAGTTAGAATTTAATATTTAATATTAAATATTTAGCAATAGTGGTATAAATTTGTGTTTTGTATACATGGCTGAGATGTCTAGCAGAGCACCAAAAATTTATACTTCCTCTTCCGCCATATTGCATTGTTGCTAGAATATGGCTTCTAGAGACTGCATTTCCAAGTCTACCTTATATCTATGTGGAATCATGGGGCTAGTTCTCAGCCACCTAATGGAAATAGAGTGTTATTTCTGGTATATTTAACAAGACTGTTAAATAATGAACGTGATGTCTATATCTTCTTTCTCCTTTCCCCATTACATGTAAAAGACCCCAAGATCCTAAGGGGATGATTAAGCCAAGAAGTGAGAGCCCAGGATCTGAAAACAGCACATGGAGAAAAGGCACCTTTGGATCAATAATACCTGCACTGCTCAGAGTCAAGTGTGTTAGCTGGCTTTCCATCACTATCACAGAATAGTCAAGAAAGTTAACTTATAGGGAGGACAGGTTTATTTTGGTTTACAATTTTGAGGTTTCAGTCTGTGGTCACAGTCCTCTTGCTTTTGGTCCTAAGGTGAGGTAGTATGTCACGGTGGAAACATGTGCCAGAGAAAATTAATTACTTTGTAGCATTTGGGAGGCAAAAGAGAGAAAGAGCAAAGGACTTGGGCTCCCACATTCAAACGTGTGTGCCCAGTGACCTAACTTCCTCCAATTGGGCCCCACCTATTCAAGGTGCCACTACCACCCCACAGTGCTGTGGGCTGGAGACCAAGCTGTCGACACATGGGCCTTTTAGGAATATTTATCCAAACCATAGCAGTTAGGAATAAACATTCACTGTGTTGAGTCACTGGCTTGGGAGAAGGCAATATACATTTTTTGCCCCAATAGCTAAAAATGTCCTAATGCAGAGATCATCACAGAAAGGCCCTAAGGTTAAAGAATTAGGCAATTGCATTTGGAAGGTGTTGGACTGGCTCACAAAAGGAAGTTCAATTTCTTGCTTTTAAAAAATGACTTAGTCTGGTCTCCTATCTCTTTAGATTGATTTTTTTTCAGGGACAGATTCTTCTTATTTAAAAATATCTCAGAGACATCTCAGTTCCTGAACCGTGTTTTCTGATGTAATCAGAAGAATAAAAAAATTTGGAAAAAGCATTTAAGAAAGTGAGCGTGGTAATGCCATAAGTGCTGCCCCCTATCCAGTGCTGCTTCCCATACCTCTAATCATGGGGACACTCTACTGGCTGTTTCCTTGAATTTAGGCAGTGAGCAATAATTAGGTCCAACCAATGAATGAACAGGGAAATGAAATAGAATGTGTCATTTCTGAGCCAAAGAATTTAAGCTGATGTGTCCCCTCTTTGCTCTCACTCTTGCTGTAGAGTGGTTACCATGTTGGTACCTTAAATAATAGGTCATGAGTTGGAAGAAACCTGGATCCCTGAGACATCAGCTAGAGAAAAACCCCTCAACCTCTCAGCCATTGCTTGAGAATGAAATAAATGATTGTGGGTCAAGTTATTGAGATCTGGGCATTTTTTTGTTTTATTCTTCCTTCCTATTTTAGCAGTCAGTGTTAGTTATGCTGTCGAACATAGTGGCCAACTGTGTGAACTGTGAAGGAAGGAGATTTATGTGGGAGTGGGAGGATACATAGAGCACTTCAAGGTATTTTACATTTCTTAATCAACTAGGAAAGAGAAACAGAAGATGCAACCTTTTTGTGGGATGGAAAGAACACTGACACATTCCAGTGGCCTTTTCCAGAAAGGATTTAGAGAAAAACTCTGGATTGACATTAACATAGTGAGAAAAAGCTTCTTATTAAAACAAAAACAAAACACAACCCCAAAATACCACCACCACAGCTGGATTGACCAAGAACTAATGTAGTAAGAATTGAACCTAGACAGCATGCTGTGGGTAAGGAACACAGTCTGGAGGGCCAAGTTCTAATTTGATCAGTTCACTATAGGTTGAGTTTCCCTAATCCAAGAATCTGAACTCCAAAATGCTCCAAAATCTAATATCTTTTGAGTGCCAACATGATGCTAAAAAGATTTGGATTCAAGAACATTTAAAATTTGGGGTTTTCAGATGAGAAATACTCCACTACATTTGCAAATCTTCAGAAATCTAAAAACTTCTGAAATCTGAAATGCTCTGGTCCCAAGAATTTTATATCAGAGATTCTCAGCCATAACTAGAGTAGTGACTTTTGACATACCGTGACTATAAGTGAATTTCTTTTCTTTCTTTTTGTCCCAGTTTCCTTGTTTATAAAATACATAAAGTAATCTCTGCCTTGTCCACTTCCTAGCATTGCAGTGAAGATAAAATTAGTCTAGAAGGAAGCGTAATGAAGACTCCAAAGTATTTAAAAATAGAATATATGTTATTATGATACATGGACCTTCCAACTTGCCATCCCTTTGGTATTTCACACTAACCAAACAAAGGGGATTCATCACACCAAAATCTTTGTAGTTTTTTTTTTTTGTTATGCAATGGAATATGCCTTAGTTATTACATGCCTAAGTGTGCAAATCACAGGGGATTTTACTTAGGAGAGCTCTAATAATGTTTATGGAACTTTATACTATAATTTGAATTTTTTCCTTTGCTCTGGTAAGGCTAGATATTATTAAATTCACCAGTCCATCATGTGTTGAAATGTTAGAGTAACAGTTGAAAAAAGTAAGCTTTAAATTGACAAAGCTGCAGGTTCTAACATGAATCTCAACCTCTGTTAGCTTCTGCGGAACCTCACTGTCTTTATATTTCTTTGACTAGGTCATCAGTTTAGCTTTTTCTCAGACTTGCATAAATATAAAATGTGCACTATTATCTCTTATCTTAAAAAATTAGCAAACAAGACACACTCCATCTTTGATTCTACATCACACCTAAGCTATGGATCTTCAATTTCTCTGCTGTCCTTCTCAGCAAAACTTCTTGAATAGATTTTCTACAGTATGTGCTCTAATCTCTTCCTCTCCTAGTTAGTCTCATGTAGTATTTTCTGCTGAGTTTAGTTCCCAAAATTCCACTGAAACTGTTCTTATCAAGACCACCAGTGACCTAGGTGCCAAATGATGTTTCATTCTTTGCCTTAGTAACTCATTTAAAATCAACGAAAAGTTGATCAAAGCAACATTGGAAATTAGGAGTGATTCAACATGTTCAAGATTGTGAAGCAATGATTTCCAACCTAGAATTTTATACCCAACTAATTTAACACTCAATCATGCAGTAAAGGTATTTGAAAACACTCATATGCCCATTAACTCCATCTCTAGAAGCTACAGGTGGTGAAAGGCACTAACTGAGGGAATAAACCATGAGGCAGGAAGACATGGCTTCCAGAAACGAAGAGCCCCACACAGAGAGGCAATGCGGATATCAGGGACCCTGATATCAGAGCAGTTGTCTTTCAGAGTAAGTAGTCCAGAAGGTGCAGGGAAAGGAAAACTCTAGAAAATGGTAGATGGTACATCTGACTACGTGAAGAAGAATCTTATAGTTCTACAGGGAACTTAGGCAAAAGTTAGTTAGAGGTTCATAGAAAACTAAGCAGAGGAAAATGTCAGGTTATTATCATATCTAAGGCAAATGTAGAAGAACAGAAATATACATAGCTTTGCATAATATTTCTATGTGCATAATAATATAAATAATACTGATTTAATTAATATCTATGACTGAGTATGATTGGAAAAACTTGAGGCAGGATCAATAGCTAAATTCTCATGTTTCACAGCATGAACAAAATAATATATTATAAATAAATAATATTATATATAATATTATATATAATATTATTTATTATATATAATACATTATATATGTATTATTTATAATATATAAAATATATTATAAATAAATGATATATAATAAATAATATTTAGAATTTAAAAATCAGGCAATGACTCCGTAAACATGTGGAAATAGGGACCAAAATATCAGAAGAAACAGTGATAGGAGTTAAAAATGATTACTTCTATCGGTGGATCACTAAGGTGGGTGGTGGTAGGGGAAAATTGCCTTATTTATTATAAACTGTCAAGAAACATTTATTATTATTATTAATTTTTTGGTACCAGGGATTGAACCCAGGATCACTTAACCACTGAGCCACATCCCTAGCCCTTTTTTAAATTATTATTATTTTTCTTTTAAATTTTGAGGCAGGGTATCATTCAGTTGTTTAGGACTTCATTAAATTGCTGAGGATGTCTTTGAACTTGTGATCCTCCTGCCTCAGCCTCCTGAGGCACCACACATCTGGCTGAAATACTTAAAGTTTTAACTAATACATGTATTACCTCAACTAAAATAATTTGGCCTCAAATGGACAAATATATTTGTGTGTGTATATATATATATTATATCAATAAAATGATGTACACTAGAGTTACTTTATTACTTAGAAAAATTAGTGTAGCCGGGAAAAATAAATGGGCATATTTATATCTATACAATCAGTAAAAAATATGCACTCAACTAGTTACAAAAGTACCTTTGGTAAGAGCAAGAGCTGGAATTCTGTCAACTGAATTTTAGAATCCAAGTTGGATGTCAGCTATTACAAGACTGGTGATGTGGGTCTAGTTTCCATAATCACTGCATAAATAAGCAAAGAGAATTTAAAATAGGGCAGTGATAAATACGAAGTTGTGAAAAATTCACATTGCTATTTCACATTTGTGACTAAACTGACACATTTTCCTTTTCCAAATTTTTACATCCCCAGAGTATATATGATTTAAGGGAGAAAAATAAACTTAAAATCACACAAGCACATACATTTCTCAGTTACATGTTTTAATCTATTGATTTGTGATTTTTTAACGTTTAAAATATTTTTTGTATATTTTGGACAGGAGATATTTAAAAATTGGCAAGACCCTTTTTACCTGTTTATATTATAATTTCCAAGACTATGAACAAGTTTCTTCACTTCCTTAAATCATAATTCCTAATACTAGGAAAATAGATGGGAAGCATGCCATATGCCCTACTCAGTGCTTAGAAATCAAAAGGGATTTAATTGTGATTAGTATTCTTTATTATTATTATTCTGATTTTCTATATTTTTTAAGAGAGAGGGATAATGAGAGAGAGAGAAAGACAGAATCATTTTTTTTAATTTAGTTTTTCATGTGGCTTTCATTGCTCTGACACGCTGTTGTGTACGTGGTACTGGGGTTTGAACCTGCATATTTGCGCATGCCAGGCAAGCGCCAGAACCACCGCTCCAGCCCCTGATTTTCTATATTTCTTAATAGGAGAACAAAAAGCATTCCAATGAAAAGAATGACTCCCTGTGGAATTGTTCACTAGATATCTTAAAATTTGCTTTTCAAATGTCCATATAGTTTTTTTTTTCCTTTTTGAAGAGAGAAGGACAGTGGGAGAGAGACAGAGATAGAAAGAATCAATTTTTATTGAGTTTTTCACATGGCTTTCATTGCTCCAATACTTAGTTGTGTACATGGATGCTGGGGTTTGAACCTATGTACTTGTACATGCTGGGCGAGCTCCGTAACCGCCGAGCCACCGCTCCAGCCCCCATTTACAAAGTCAGCTATCAATGTAGTCAATATTCTTTTTTTTTTTTGAAATTAACAAAGGAAAAAAAAAGCAAAAGCCTCCATATTGTGAGGAGACGGATGTTTCCAAATGCCTTTTATTTTTCTTTTTCTGGTCACTGCTGCAATAGCATAAGTGTCATCAGTTAAGAGCCAAGCTGTATTTATCACACAGCTGATGAATAAGGCAGCCAAACTGTGGATTCAATTGCTGCAGGAATATCTCAATGCCATCTGCGGGTCTTCCCTGGTGGATCCTGCCCTATATGTAGAGTTAGAGCTGCCAATTCATGAGAGCCAGAGAAAGTTGGAATAAGTAATAGAAAGGGAACTAGAGATGTACGGTTTTCAAATCATCGCCAAGCACCTATAGTTTTAAAGTTTTGTTCATTACCACTGCTTAAGTTGTATGTGAGAATTTCATAAAGATAAATCTATTCATTCTGACATAAAACAGAATTCATTCAGAAATGACGTGCTTCTACACTTTTTTATAAGAGTGACTTTCACTGATTTCTTAAAGATTATTCACAATTTATAAAGTGCTTCTTAATTTAACATGTGCACTTAATTTAACATGTGCAATTTATAAAGTGCTTCTTAATTTAACATGTGCACTGCATTACGCAGTGCAACTATGTCTAGGTTGCAAAATCTTGTATACCTATGTGTGCATCAAATATTACAGTGTTTCACTGTACCAAGTAAATTAGCTTTTCCATATTAATGAAAATCTTTCTCCATGAAAGCTTATCATTGTCTTTTCAGTGTTCTTCAAATAAGCTATTTTTTTTCTCTTTCCGGCAAAGAGTCTTTTTTATTTCTGGGCTCAGCTGCATTCCTCTGAATTCTATAATATTTCCCAAAACTCTGTTCACATGCTTGCTCATGTAAGAAGCTACAAACACATCTGCATTTATTTCATGGTCATTGTTATATACGACAATACTCTGCACTTGATTTGACTGTTACAAGCGTCCATTCTCTCACCACCCCCAGCTTTTATATTCTGTAGTGAATGAAGGGCTTGCTTCTCTTAGGTACTATTCTTTTTCTGACTTCAAGGTCCTATATGTTTATAATGCTAGAATACTCCGCTTATGAACAACTTTAGTTTCGTGTTGCACACTGGTATTTAATGACTACTTTTTTCCTTGTAAGTGGTTTCAAAGATAGTATATTTGTCTTCTGAAAAAGAACAAACTCAATCCTCTAATGCAGTTACCTCGCCAGCTCAACATATCCTGAGGCTGATCTGGCGAAAGGCTGTAAAAGATCGGTATTGATATTCTGTGGCATTCAAATTGTCAAGCTCCCAACAGAAGGAAGAGCATTTAGAAAATCTGGCCATGTGGCAGCTAATTACACTATTATAAACTAAATTTACAACAGGTGACTTGTAGGCTATGCATTGACAACAAGCACCCAAGCTTTTCTTCAATCATTTCCCCATAAACTGGGAGGCAAAAGTACTATCAATCACGTGGTCAATGTAGGCGCTGGAACGTATTGCACAAATCTTACGTGTACAATTTTAGTCATCTTACGTGCCACTTCTGGGTGTTTCTTTATTTTCATTATTTTCTTACAACTCATAATCATTCTATGATTTTCAAGCTGGAGATTCATGCAAGTCATTAGAATACAACTAGGGAGATACACACTAACCTAATACTAGACTTCTAAAGCTTCCCCCAATGGAGCATTCTAAGTTTCTAAGTGTAGAACACACGAGAAGTCATTAAATCTAAAATCAACTTTGCATATTCTTGTCCTCTAAAACTTACCAAGTGCTTAGGGAAATGTGTGCTTTATATTCAGACGTGATCCGTGTGCCATTGATCCAAGAAGCAATGGAAATTTCCTGGTGCATATCATACATAAGTCGGTGATTGCCATTTGGCTAGATAATCTTGCCTCATTTATTGGAGGGCCATTTTATCTGCACTGTCAACAGCACAGGAGGAACAGGTCACCTTTGCCTAGGATGTTACGTATCGGCTGTCAAATGTTCTGCATTAGATGCACATTAAATGTTCTGTAAGATTTCCGGCGATTCAGTGCTTGTGAATAAGATTTAATGGCATGTTCGTCATCATGCTGCCTTACATTTCTTCACTTTTGTCCTAAAATCTTGTAATAGTAGGACTAAAATTTTATTATAGCTGGTTCTTTGTTTGAAAGGAACAGATGTTGACAGGTTTATCTGCTTACTCTTATAAATGTTGGAACAAGCACATTTTAAGATAAAATATGGCCTAATCTGTCTTACTGGCTTTCAGAATTAAACATGCGCTCCCTTAATTTTCCAAGTCATATAATCCCAGTATATCAACACAGACTTTTCACATTTGAAGAACCAGTTTATTAAAAACCACAATAAATTGAGTAAGAAATTTTTCATTATGGTACCCATTATAAAAAGTACAGCTTCCAAACAAGACTAGAGAAGTTCATTTGGGGGTATATTTACTCTTTCTAAGGTAGTAAGAGACAGTTGCTCTTATTTATTGTACAATATGAATATAGTGGACTTTAGTAACAATCAGATATCAGCAGCCTTCAAACATTCTAACTAGCACATCGTGATTTTGAAAGGTATTTCAAGGTTAGCATTTCATTGGTGACTAATGTTCAGTTATTGCTGTAGCAAGCTTTCCGTACTATCTGAATCAGTTCTAAGATCTTTCTCACCTTTTTGAAATCAGCTTGGCCGTAGATAAGTGTCATAATGAATTCTGTCCTTCAAGTGGCAAGATTTAGTTATATCCTTTCTTCCTGCCTTCCAATCCTGCCACTCTTTCATGAATCCTCCCATTTATCCACCCCTACCAATGCCTGCATACACAGAATCCTTTACACACGTAGGGCATAGATCGCCCAGTATACTGCAGGAAATATCCAAAGTTCAATCCCGATAGAGTCTTTGTAGTAACATGAAATTCTGCACATTTGCCATCTTTAATGCAACTTTCAGTTTACATAACAACATAGAAGGGAAAAGAAGGGTGGAGTCAAGCTCCAGGTACTTGCTTACATCTCGTCTTTTAAGTTTATTCCTTATTTTGCTGCCTGTACAGATAATTGAACCCAGGATACTCTACTGCTGAGCAGCATCCCCAGCCCCTTTGAATTTTTACTTATTTATTTAATCGTGAGACAGGGTTTCGCTAAGTGTGGAGGCTGGTCTTGAGCCTGTGATCCTCCTGCCTCAGCCTCACCAATAACTAGAATTACAGGTGTGTGCTACCACACCTGTCATATCCTTTTGTTTTTAATCAGCAGATCTTTATTCAAAAGTTAATTAAAATAAAACAATACACTCTGCTCTGGCAGAAATCTCCCTCAAATGCAAGTAAAATTCAATAGGCACAGATGATTTGGTGCACATTTAAAGCTTTCTGATACATATTTTAAATGCTCAACAGATGAGCTGTTTAAAACAAAAAACATCAACCATTTTTCCAAAATACGGAAATATTTTTAGACAATTTATTTCATCTTTAAAAAGTCTGAAACTGTTTTAGAAGGAAGTTCTTTAAGACATCTGGAATACATTTCTCCAAATTGAAGCAGAGCAAGTGGTGGTTTGGTTACTGGGCAAGCAGATAAAGATAGGACTCTGAAGTCTGTGTCACAATTCAGAAGGCACAGTTCAGAAAGGACCCAGCCCTGAGGCAGTGGGAGTAGTGGCTCCAGGAGGGGGAGGAGTGGAATGCACAGCATGGTCACATGATTTATCATATACCATATTTCCCACCTTTTCCATTCAGTTCCTGTCCTTGAATGTGTTTTCTCTAACAAACTAATTTATGAATTTTGCAGGAAGAAAAAAATTGTGTTTTGCTTTTTCATATATAATTTTAAAACCACTTTAAAAATTCATTTTAATTAAATATGTTTTTTTACTAACACATTAAACACAAAAATTGTGTATATCGATGGAGTACCATGTGCTGTTTCAATACACGTACACCTTGTGTAAGGTTTAAAGGTTAACCATGTGTTTTTTTTTCAGATATTTGTCTTTTACTTGTGGCAAAACCATTAGCAATCTTTTCTTCCAGCTTTTGAGATACTTTGGCATAAATGCTCTCAAGTCACCCAGTAGTGCAATTGCCCACCAGAAGTTCTTACTCCTAACTGTAACTCAGCACCCACTGATTAACCTCTTCCTCTGCCCCTCCACCCTCTCTCCGGAATATGCTAACCACCATTCTACTCTCAATTTCTATGAGATCGAACATCATTGTAATTGATAAGGCTCTCCTTTATTATTAAAACAACATCTTGTTGTTATATAAAGAGCACTGGTCTGGACGTCAGGTGATCTTTGCTGTGTGTATTCTTCTGGGTCTGAATATCAGTGGGTGAGATCTGAGCTCTCTGGTGCTCTACTGTGCCCCATGGAAAATAGAGTGGTAGACCCAAGACTGAGAGGTGCTGTCCAGCACCTACAATCCCTGCTCTATAGTGTCATAAAAACAGCATGCTCATTAATCAACACTCAGTTGAAATACTTTTTTTTAATATATTTTAAAATTCAAATCTGATATCCAAATAATCTTTCTGCAGTTTTGTCCTAATCTGTTCAACCACTCTCAATTAATATATACCCCAATAAACGGAAGTCCACACTTGGTCCTAAATGACTGGAGTCCATTGTTCCTCCATTGCCCACACTAGGAAATGTTCTACACCCACTCTGGGAAACAATGATTTAGGGAGCAGGAGAATATTCAATTTCCCTTTCCTGGGACCCACAGGATATGGGTGGAAAAAAATGCAGTGGTAATTTTAGTTGTGAACATTAGTAAACCCATCAAAATGGCACGTGGTTTATGAATAACGGAGAGGAGGTAGATGCTCACGTTCTCTCTAGGTTGCGACTTTTCTAGTGATTTACTTTTTATCAGAGGCATATCACAGCTATTCATTGTTTCTGCTCTCCATACAGTTGTTTTCCCCTGGATTAATGTCAGACATGATAATAAAAACCAGCCTGAGTTTCTGTAGGCAAGAGGCTTTGGGATGTGGGTATTCTGAAAGCGTCGTTTGTAGTTGCTTTTCCACTACCTGCCG
The DNA here is from genome assembly GCA_004027875.1 of Aplodontia rufa. Taxonomy (NCBI): domain Eukaryota; kingdom Metazoa; phylum Chordata; class Mammalia; order Rodentia; family Aplodontiidae; genus Aplodontia; species Aplodontia rufa. The sequence goes on from PVKS010042219.1 coordinate 13,205, forward strand.
GTCTAAGCCCTCCTGGAGCTCTGGGAGCCTCTTGCCCCCTGGATGCCGGTGGTAACCTCTCCAGGTCAGCCTTGTGAGATGCGAAGGGAAGGCCTTCCCTGGCAGTGCTGACAGTTCACTGCGGTCATAAAGGGCTAGGAAGAGAAGAAATACCCACATCTGTGCCCACTTAATTGCTCAGCAGGAGAAAAACGGCAGCATTCGCAGCAACAAACAAATGTTTGGTTTTCGCATGAGGAAAGCTGCCACGGTAGGTGCACTTATCATATCTTAATGAAGCTCTGTGTCTCATTTTTTTCTCCCCTGGACTTCTTATAGGTCTACAGTTGCTCTCTCTTTGTTCAAACTATTTTCTGGGACTCTTATATAAACGCAGTGCAAGAAGACACTTAGACATTGTCCATCTTCATCCTTGACATAAGTTAAAAGACAGGAGAAAGCAAGTCTCTCTAGTAAGTAAGCTCCTCATTTTTTCTTTATTTTTGCCTTAAAATATAAGGAATTCAGAAGCTGATCGCTGGTGTTATGTCATATGTACAAGTAGAAAGTCATGGGAGACTTGTCATGTGCCTCATCAGCCATATGTGTGGAAATCTTCCTATCCACAGTCATCAGAAGGGCCCCATCTCTGTGCCCTCCTCAAGCAGGAAAGACTGTGGCACCTGATTTGGTTGCCAGAAGTAGGTAGAGTCACAGGCAAGGAACTTCATTAAGGGCCTTCATTCATTTAACCCTCACAGCACAAAGAGGTATGTACTATACTCATTCCCATTTTATGGATGAGAAAACTGAGACACAGAGTGGACAAATGATTTGCCCAACCGCATACGGCAAATAGAGAAATGGAGTCAGGATGAGACAGAAAGGTTCTTCACTCTTTTTCTTTCTTTCTTTCTTTTTTTAAGAGAGAGGGACAATGAGAGAGAGAGAAAGAGAGAATCAACTTTAGTTTTTCCTATGGCCTTCACTGCTCCGAGACTTCGCTGAGTACGTGGTGCTGGGGTTTGAACTCGATTACTCACACGTGCCAGGCAAGCTCTGTAACCACTGAGCCACTGCTCCAGCCCCTGGTCTTAACTCTTAAGGGCTACATTCAGGTTTCATCTACGTGTCCTCATTTTTCTTCATCTTTTGAGTTCCTTAAAGCTAGTAGTCTTCCCATTGAGAAAGGAGGTCTATTATCATGTTTCAAATCTGGACAAGGTGTAATGTCATATAACCTAAGGCATTTGTAGAGTTGTATTGGGAAGATGGGGAGGGATAAGGGTGGGTAATTCATTGGGGGCTTTTGGGGGTAAATCTAATTTTCAGAATTTATATATATATATATATATATTATATTATATTATATTATTTCATTAGAAGCTTGTTTGATTGTTCAACAAATAAATTTCTGAATAAAAAAAAAGGCTAGTAGGCCTCAACTGAACATCTGAAAACCATGAAGATTTCAGGGAGCAATTCCCTGATTTCTTATTTAAAATGAAGTCTGGTAATATTATTCATAGACCACCAAAAACTGGGTGAAGAGACATAATGGTCTTGACTGATACCTGATCTTTCAAGCCCTTTTTTCATTCTCAAAAATGCACAGGCTCACATAATAAATTATATGACTATGCTAAATTGAACCAAAATTATGTTTGGAAGAACCAAGTAAATTGCAACTGTGACTATGGACTTACTTTTTCTGGAAGTGGGACTTTTTGTGTTTCACCTTTGTGATTCAAAGGCAGAAGACCCCTTCCTCCCGTGTGAAATGCATGTATTCGCACAAGAGTTTTGGAGTGGAGGCAATGGCCACGTTCTCTGTGGAGCTGGATGTTTTATTTACACTGATTTTGATGTAGGAACGTTTAATAAAGGGGTTGGTGTATTTTTTCTCATTGTTGTGTCTTATTTCTTAAGTTGGGATTTGTTGCCTGCTGAGGTGACTGAAGTGGCTTCATGACAAAGAAGAGAGAGCCAGCTCCCAGTGAATAAGGGAACGGAAGCCAGGAAAGCAGGCATCGTACCTGAAATATGAGAAGAGGGAAAGAACCATGAAAGTTCATGCAAATAATTTGGATTTCGTATGAAAAGCAAGAAGTTCAGTGGAAATCTTGAAGAAAACAAAAGCAGTCAAAGAAAAGGGTTGGAAAGGGTATGGACAGCAGAATTTACAGTGGATTAACGGAGAGAAAGATTGAGGTTGAAGGAACACTAAGGTTAGAAATGCAGATATCTTCCAGAATTTATGAGCCTGCTGCATTGGCATGCACCTGCAATCCCAGCGCCTAGGGAGGCTGAGGCAGGAGGAGGGCAAGTTCAATTGCAGCCTTAGCAACTTAACAAGGCTGTAAGCAACTTAGCAAGA
>PVKS010042221.1:0-15573 GCA_004027875.1 Aplodontia rufa
GACCTAAAGTCCTTATGAGATTGTCCAAAACAAAAAAACATGTCAGCAGGGCCTATGGTGGTTCCATGTGTGCTAAATGCGTCCGTGACAGGATCAAGCGTGCTTTCCTTATTGAGGAACAGAAAATCGTTGTGAAAGTGTTGAAGGCACAAGCCCAAAGTCAGAAAGCTAAATAAAGAAATGATGCTTCTTTGAATAATAAAAAGTCAAAAGGCAAAAAAAAAAAAAAAAAAAAAAAAAAAAAAAAAAAAAAAAAAAAAAAAAAAAAAAAAAAAAAAAAAAAAAAAAAAAAAAAAAAAAAAAGAAAGGAAGAAAGAAGAAAGTGCTAACCAACATGCTGCTTTCTTGTGCTTGATTCCTACAAAGCCACAAATTAACCCCTTTTACCTGACTTTTCTCTAATCATAATTGTAAGGACCAACATCCTTTTAGAAACCAAAGCAAATCATTATCCAGCTCCTTCCTTCGGTCCCTCCTATGCATTCCACATTTTTTATTTACACCAAAGAAATCATTTACATTTTTCCCCCAGATCTACAGAGATGACATCCACAATGTTATAAGGACTCTGGAGATATATGATTTCATTTTCTTACTGGCTGGGGCAGGGTTAGGTTATCATGTTTTGGTTAATTTTTACTCCCTCTATAGACAGATGTAAAAGTGAAAATAAAATTGCAGAGGAGCCCTTAAAGAGAAAGCTACACTTTATTAATAATACCTTCCACATGCAAGTCCCATGCTCAGCAACATGCTGTCATCACACTGAAGTAGGTGCCATTAGTATCCCATTTTACAGATGAAGATTGAGACCTGCAGAAAGAAATGAGTCCAAGATCAGATGGTGAGGAAGGAACAGCACTGGAACTCAAAGTTAGTGCTTCCCATTCCCAAGCCAATGCTTCAAGATGGTACAGTCTTCTTCTTTCCTTGATGAATTTGAGGTGGATGAGTGGTAGTACTCTCTGGGGTTTTGGAGCATTTTCCCCCTCATGTCAACTACTTGTTTGGCAGCCAGATGTAGAGGGGCTCACTTGTGGAAAGAGAGATGACTACAAGGTATGGAGGTATTGGCCCAATATAGAAGATGGAAGATAGGACCACCATTTGTAGGTGAAGACACTAGAGTCCCGAGACTGGTACTTTAGTTATCTACTGATGTGTAACAACCACCTAAAATGTGGGGGCTGAAATCACAAACTGTTCTTATTGCTCCCAATTCTGTGGGCCAGAATTTCGGCAGTGCTTAATTAGCAGTGCCATGTCAGGATGGCTCCATGTGGGTCAGCCAGGCTGGCTGGAGCAGGGCCTCTCTCACACACTTGGGGCCCTGGAGTTGGCTGCTGGCTCTGCTTAGGCCCCAACTGGAACAGCGCCTCTCTGTCTCATTCTCTCAGGCCAAGCCGGTCACAGGGCCAGCTTACACCCAAGGGGAGGGAGAGGATTCACCTTTGGAAGAGGGAAGAGACTGAGTTGTGATCACCCTTGCACACAAATCTACCATATGTGGTGACTTGTTAATGGCAGGTATCCAAGCATTAGGCTAATGTTACAGAAAATCCCACTGTGGCCGCTTTCCTGGAAGGGAAAAGATTCCCTTAGAAATTATGTTGTTCAGATTCTTTTAGCCTAACAAGTAAAAGTGGACGATATTTTAGGGGGCTGGGAGCGGATGTTCCTGTGAGTGGTCTTGTGGGCCTATGTGACCAGTTGAGTCCAGTGGGAATGGGGGACATGCTCCCTTGACACAGCAGTCTGCACATTCTCTCTGCCAGGACAGAGCTCTGTGCAAAGGGAAGGGGAGGGGGAGGGGTGTCCACTCCACCGCCGAGGCAATGTGCCCAAGGATGTTGCAGAGGCTGCCAAGGTAAATGGGGAAGGGAAAATAAACTCCATCCCCTGAAAATGATCTGCTCGAGTGCCTCTAACAAAAGCCCGACCAAAGGGCCTCATCCAGAGGAATTTAATGAGAAAATAAAGAAATTACAGGCCTTAACTAGCAGGACATTTGCGGTCATTTTTTAAAGCTCATGCACACACCTGAGTAAGAAACAGACAAAATTCAAGGGCAATTCAGGAATGCGTACCTAGAATGAAAATATAAAGTGGATGATGATGAATGAAGAATAACTCAGACTTTGGATTGTTAGAGTCGGGGACAGCGTAAGAGATCACATCTAGTCCAAACCCCATTTTATCCATGAGAAAACTGAGGCCCAGAGAAGCGAGGCATATGTGTAGGTTCTGCGCTGTCTGTTTTTCTTGAATCGATAATGAATGCTTGGCCAGCACTGGTTAGATTAGGTTTTAGGCATTTTGCCTGGTGATAGGAATTCAAGGTGGGGAAGGATGCAGCTGATTGTGCAGGCAGGGTGTGGGGAAGGGCTTGGGAAACAAGCAATGACTACAGCACTGCAGAGTCCTGAGTATGCAGGGGGGGACATAGCCCTAGGACCAGAGCTCCACCTCTCAGCTCCAGGTCCCTTGCTCCAAGACCATGGGCTCTGTGTGGAAGAAAGCTCTTTTTAAAATATTTTGTCTACTGAGCTGTCCATCAGAGCTACACTGCAACCCCATAATTTAAAAGAAATTGCACTCATGGGAATTAACTAGAGAAAATCCTACACACGCCTTGCATGTAAGCAGATCCTAACTGAGCATGTCACATGCAATCTCACAGCATGTGGCCTCAACGTTGTCCAGAGGGAGGTGGCAAGCTTTAAACCAGAGCCTCTGCTTTCCAGCCTGTTCTCTGAACCACAAAATGATGTATTCTAGCCAGAGTCTCAGAAGAGCCAGACCAAGAACAGAGTCCACTGCCAGCAAGCCTGGACACAGCCCTTGACCAAGTCAGAAGAGTGTTAAAAAGGGTTTTTAGATCTGAGGGGGAAATCAGAAAAAGGTGGGCATAAGCCTGGGAGTCACAAGCCTCGGGCTGCTTACTCGTCAATGGGAAGAAGAATAATAGCAAACACCCACGAGGTGCCCACTGTGCAACAGCCACGCATCGGAGGCTTCACCAAATTGCCTTTCAGTCCTCACACAATCCTCCAACGTCCCTGACTCCATTTTACAGGTGAAGAAACCGAACCCTAGAGGGCTGATGTCACCTGGCCCAAGGTCACACAACTAGCAAGGGCTAGGGGTGAGATTCAGCCCCAGGTAGCCTCAGGAAAGCCTCTGAAGGAGAAATGAGACAAGCAAAGCTCTCCACTTACAGTCCCTCTCTTGGTTCCTTCTCCCTTCCTTTATACCTCTGTCCCCAGGATCCTGACCCTACTCTTTGGCCTTCTGTGTGACTTTTACCATCTGCTTGGGGCACTCTTCCTGCAGCCCCCAGAGTCTGCCTTCAGGAGACTGGTTCACCCGGGAACTCAAGCCTCCTGGGCCCTCTGATCAGCTCTGGGCTCTTATACTGACCCTTCCTGCCCCCACCATCCCTTGAGCTCCCACACTGCAGCAATCCTGCTCCTTTCTGGCTCCCTAGGCAGATGTGCTGTGTATGGCTTTCAGTCCTGTCCTGTGAGAGACATTAGAGACCTGGAACGTTCCTTCCTCACCTTCTGTCATTCCCTGGCCCACTCCATCAAGAGGGCCCCTGGGAAGCTAAACCCTCCTGATACAGTTGGCCTTCACTCACTGAAACCAGGTTCCTCCCAGACACCACTGCCCTCAACAAACATTCCCATGAAGTATAAGTATTGTTCACACTTTCCCATTTACACACAAGGACCCGAGTCCAATTTCACCAGCCGAGGAAGCCGCAAAGGTAGGATTCAAACCCTCGTCCATCTGCTCCAAAACCTGTCTTCTCTGGAGAGGAGGAAAGGCAGGACAAGGAGCATCGAGGGTGTCTTGCAGCCCCAAATGTAACTCTCAGGACAGCAACCTCAGCATCACATCAGGGGGAACCTGTCAGAAATGCAGACTCAGGCCCCTCCTAGGCTCTACTGAACTGAATGGGGAACCAGCATTTTAACGAACTCCCAGGGGGCCACAAAGCCTACTAAAATTTGTGAAGCCCAGGAGTGGTTGAGGTCATCACCCTGGCTGCACAGTGGAATCACCTGGGGAACTTCACAAACTGCCCGGGTCCCCCACAGTGGTTCTGAGTTAAGGGTGTGGGTGCAGCCCGACATCCACTGGAGTGTTGCAGCTCAGGGCGAGCCTCTGCCGCAGCCCTGAGACCCACTGGCAGGACAAAGGAGAAGCCTGAAGGCAGCGCAGGGTGGAAGGCACCAGAGCTCTGAGCCAGCGCAGAGTTGGGTGACAAGCATCAGAAGGCTGGGGAGACACAGTGACAGGGCGTGACAGTCATGGTGTCCTTCCCAAGGGCGCGCGGTTGGACGCACACCGGCAGCGGAGGTGGAACCCGCGTGCTGCGAGGCCAGGAAGGCGGCGCCCTGCGACCTCCGGGTGCCTGCTGCGCCCTGGGCCGGCTGCGGAGCGAAGGGGGCGCGGCGTGCAGCACGCGCAGGCGCAGAGGCGTGAGAGCGGCCGGGCGGTGGCGGCTGCTGGGCGGGGTGACTCACCGGGCGGAGGCGGCGCAGGGGTGACGGGCGGCGGGAGGCCCCGAGCCAACTGCATCCGCCGCGGGCCCGGCCTGCCTGGCAACAGCTAGCGCCGCCCCCGGGAGGGGAGGGAGCCGCGGCGGCCCTGCAGGTGCGGCGCGGCCCGGGGAGGGCGCGTTGGAGCGCGGCTTTGTTTCGGCCCCGCACGGCCCGGGGCGCAGGCCTGTGCGCCAGCCTGCCAAAGCTGAGTCACGCCCGGGCCGGTGGCCAGAGGGCCCCACCCGCAAGGATGCGTCCCTTTCCTGAAGCTGGCCTGTCTAACGCGTTAGAAGGGACAGAAGCCGGGAACGGTGGCTTCTGTTCTATTAAACCCTTGAGGGCGGCAGGGAGTCCATAACCAAGGTCACCCCAGCCCTCAGCCCTGAGCAGATTAGAAAGCCAAGCGGCAGCCCCTGTGCCTGAGGAAGCCACCCTGAAGGGATCACTCTTTTAAGACTCTTGTGAGGGGCTTGAGCCAAAGCTTCACGACAGACCTGGTGCACGTGTTGCAGGGCTGCTCCATGCCCGCCGCCCCACCTGCCACTCATGACTGGCCCGGAGCCTTCTGGGGCTCTTGTCTGAAATGCAGATTCTCTAGCCCTGTTCCCAGGGGATGAGATGCCCTAGAACTGGGGAAAGTCGTGAAAACTGCGTTTTAGCAAACACCACCGGTGTTTTTTAAACAGGAGATTGGTACAGGGCAGTTGTAGAATCACTGATGTTGTAGGAGGTCCCATAAAGAGACCTTTAGCTGCATATGGATGGCCCTAAATAATAAGTTGAAGATTTTGCCCCAAGGAGATGAAAGGAGGGTCACCAGTCGTCCACATTTGTGTTTATAAGCACAGGCCAAACCCACTCTACAGCAATTCCCCAGAAGCGTCTAAAATCTTTCCTTGTACTTTTACAATGTTAAATAACACCTGAAATAAACATTCTTCTGGCACTTGTAGCACTTCTGGCACTTATAGGGATGTTGGTACAGTATGTGGTTTTGGGATATTCTACCTTAAGCCTATCAGTTGCTAATAGACATGAACATCCAGAAGAGTCTGTTATTTCTAGGTAGATGTCAGCTCAAATGGATTTTTATCTAATCTCTAGTTTAAGGGCTGCTAGTCTATCAAAATAGGATAGAGAAAAAATTTAACTGAAAATTAGTCTTAAGACAAATTTATCCCTTTGCTTGGCAAATGTCATCTTATCCTGTTAACAACCCATAATAGAAAAAATGAGTAAAAGTGAATTACATTTTCGGCAATTTGAAGTGTGGACACATATGTGTCTGGGGGCAGATGACTTTGACTCAGATTTCAGCATTTCCATCTCCAAGCTGTACCGGACAAGTTTGTAGCATGGAATGCCTCAGTTTCTCTATTTGAAAAAACGTGGGTACAAATATTTATTTAACACTAACTACATGAAAGATTTGCAAGTGTTCGCTTTTAGAATCCACATGTTACAAAGGAGGAAATGGAGGCTGGGGGGCTAGGTACAAAGAATGGCACATCTCATTCCAGGCCTGTTCCCTCTCAACCCCTGCCCTTGACCATCCACGTCTGCCAATTAACTGTCAGACACTAACTGTGAGTGTTCTCATCAGTGATCACAAGGACTGATTTCTGGGGGAGGGGCCATAACTGTGTGTGCCGTGAACTAGTGTAAACACTTCGCTTGAACTAATTCTTCTAATTCTTACTCTCACTCCATAAGATAGGAATTATTATTTTCACCTTCATCTTTGGGGCAGGGGGTGGAGGAGCAGACAGAAGCACAGAGATGTTGAGAAATTTACCCAAGATCACACTGTTAGGAAGGGGCAAAGCCTGAACTTCAATGTGACCATGTGGCTCCCAGGCCTGAGTTCCTAACTGCTGCACTGTGCCGCTGCTGCTATATAATGACGTGGATTATATAAGGAGGGAGGGGGCTCGCCAATCTCCTGACCCATCGGAGCAGCAAGCCTGGGAGGCTGGGATGTTTCCTTATATCAGTTCCCTGTCTCTGTAAACAAAGCTCCCTTCTATTGATTTTTGGGAAATGTATGGTTCTTCTAGTCTTTGAGAATTGATGATTATATGGGGCAACTTAGAGAGGCTTTGGAAAGCCTTAGGTACCGCAAGCATCTGATCTATAGGTGACACACTGGGAGCCTTCAGCAAAGGTGCATTTAGAGGCAAGGATGGACACTGAACTGCACAGGGCCTAAGCAGTGCTCTATAGGTACAGGAGAGTGACTCACAGGCGTCAGCTTGACACTCGTCCATCTGGTCTCCTGCAAGACAACCTGGCACCAGGCCACATGTGGCAACTGTTCTTCTACTGACTCGTTATTTTTCACCTTGTTCCCCCTGCACCCTCCACTTGAGTCTCTTGTCTTCAGTCCCTCACCCTCTCCAAGGTCAAACCCCAGACTGTCATTTGCACCCCCACCCTCCAGGGGACCATTTTTGTCTTTGGGGCTAAAGAATTTGTGGCAGCAGCAGTGGCGGTGGGATCAGGGAGTGGAAAAGTCTCATTTTTGTCTCTTCTCTTTCCAGTTTATTGCAGTGATTTTTAAAAGTCTGCATCATCAGGGCTGGAGCAGTGGCTCAGTGGTTAAGGTGTTTGCCTGGCATGCACGAGGACCCGAGTTCAAACCCCAGCACCACATGCACAACTAAGTATTGGAGCAATGAAGGCCAGATGAAAAACTAAATAAAGTTGTTTCTCTCTCTCTCACTGTCCACAAAAAAAAAAAAAAAAAAAAAAAAAAATCTACATCATCACATCCCTCAAGTCATTCCTTTTGATTCTGACTATGGATTGAATTATTTGAATTTCATATGTTGAAGCCTGCCAAGGTTTGAATGTGTTGAGAGCATAATTCTCAAAGCAATAGAGTTAAAGTGGCAGGACCTCTGCGGGTGATTAGGCCACATGGGTGGATTCACGCTGGTTATAAGAGGGCTTGAGGCTGTGAGGTTGAGCTTTTGCTCTTTCCTTGGTGAGATGGTGCAGCAAGGTCTCCGTCACACGCAGTGCCTCACCTGTGGACTTCTCAGTCCAGCACTAAGAAAGAAATCTGTTCTTTATGAACCACCAACCTGTAGCACACTATTATAACAACCCCAGATGGACTCAAACAAAGACCTCACACCCAAAATGATGGCATTCAGGTGTTTGGAGGTAGGGTCTCTGAGAGGTACGATTAGAAGAGGTCATGACGGTGGCACCACCATGGTGGGATTAGAGCTCCCATAAAAAGAGATCAGAGCTTGGGCATGCACGCTAGCACTCTCGCTCTCCCCCATGTGAGAAGGTGGAGAGAAAGCAGCCTTCTGCATCCCAAGGGGAGAGTCCCCCCCAGACACTGACCATATCAGCATCTTGATACGGACTTTTCAGCCTCCAGATCTGTGACAGAACAAGGTCCTGTTGCTTGAGCCACCAGTCTATGGCCTTTTGTTATAGTAGACCAAGATCACTAAGATAAGTCTCAAAGGCCTGTTTTGTACAGCATGGGTCTGGAGAGGTGGCTCAATGGTAAAGCGCTTGCCTGGCATGCATGAGGACCTGGGTTCGATTCCTCACACCACATGCACAACTAAGTGAAGGAGAAACAAACAAAAGATGAAAAAATAAAATTAACTTTCTTTCTCTATCTTAAAAAAAAAAAAAGCAAATACAAAAGCCTGAGCTTCGTGAGGCAATAGGGTCACCTCTGTTTGTGCAGCTTAGGAAGACATCCTACCCAGAGAGCTGGGGGACGGGGTAGGAAGGGAAGCAAATCACAGAGGACCTTTTTCAAGGCAGGTCTGGGCTGAGCCTCCACCATGTTCCAGGCACTGCGATAAGCTTCGCTCGGGGGCAGCATCACCTCTGCTCCACAAATACCAGATGAAGCTGTTTCTGGCTGCTGTCGACCAACTAGCCCTCCAGGCAGCCCTTAATTCTTGCTTCTCAAACTACCTCCAGAGACAGGGTAGGATGACCACTGCCCCCATCCCAGCACCAACAACTGGGAATATGCATGTACCCCACAGCAGACAACCATGTCCCTCGGATGTCCCTCTCCATGCCCAGGCCTAGATCACGCAAGGACAAGACCCTGCTAGGTCTGGAGGCTGTGAATGATAGGCAGTAGGACTCCACCAATATCTCAAAGCTTCTCCCTGCCCATTTCCATGTCCATCTGTCAATTACAGCTCTTGGACCACGCCAAATGCACATTCTCTCCTGAAGCACTCTGTCTTCAAAAAGGAGGAAGCAAAGGACCTGGCCAGTTCCCAAGCTGACACCTGAGCTCCTGGACCCTAGTATCCCTGCGTTGTGTGTCAGATGTTCCCACAGATACCTAGCCACTAAGACCACCCTCTCCTCCCTGGCTGAGCAGCTTTAGGAAGGCTACTCTGCTCACCCCTCCCCGAGTTCCTCATGCGAGCCTGGGACTCCACTCAGCTGTTTGAATTTCCCAGATGACTCTGTTACATGATCAAGGCTGAGCTCTCCTGCCCTTAGGGGTCCACATTCCCATCATCTGTGGAATGGGGCCAGTGATGCCTCCCAATCAGGCGGCTATGAAGGGCCAAGGAAGAGGGTCCTAGAGAGTGTGAAGAGACAGCTCATCACCAGTCATGTACCAAGTGCCACACTAGGTGCTCACTCTGAGGGATTGATAGGTGGGCCCCCACAAGGGGATGGTACCTAACCTCAGGGCACGTCTGCCCAGCTCCTGGCTGCTCAGACACTACCCATATCTTCCCTCCATGGGACTGAGGCTAGCATGCTATGGCAGCTCAAGGATGTTTGCTATATAAATAAATGGTTGATGTCCTATGATCCTTAAGACAAAAAGATTTCTTTTTTAAAGGGAGAAAGGGACTGTGAGAGAGAGAGATAGAGAGAGAGAGAGAGAGAATCAACTTTATTTAGTTTTTCGTGTGGCTTTTGTTGCTCCAACACTTTATTGTGTACATGGTACTGGGGTTCAAACCCACATTCTTGTGCATGCCAGGCAAGTGCACAATTGCTGAGCCACTGCTCCACCCCAGAAAAAGATTAGGGGAGATAAGAATCTTTATCTCCCCTAATCCCAAAGAAAGAATTTGGATTTGGAATCAAGGTTTTGTCCCTGGCTGTGGGGCCTAGAGAAGTAACTTAACTTCTCAAAGCCTTTGCCTCTTCATATGTAAAACCAGAATCTCCAATAGCTCCTGTGTTTTAGAGCAATTCTGAAGAACATCTGAGACAAAAAAACATGGGGGAAATATTTCTATAAACCATTATTTGATAAGGAAATTCAGAGAGGTTAAGTGACTTGCTTATAGTCACACAGCAAGTAAACAGTGAAGCCAGAGCTTAAATTCACATTTTTCTGATTCCCCAAAAGAAACACAGGTCTTCATTCTCAAACAAGAACAAAAAAACCTCAAATAAATGCCTGGTTATAGAGGAGGGGATATAGATATCTGGAGAACAACCCTGGGCTCTCCTTATGGTAGCATGTTGAGCTGAACTTTGCAGGAGAGAAGAGCTAGGCCTTTGGTAAAGGTTTTTTTGATGAGGACAAGCCTGAGAAAAACTTCAGAGATGAAGTATTGAAGTATTTTCTTTGCCCATGACAAGGAATCTGAGCCAGAGCAAGGGGTGAGGATGCAGAGGTGTAAGGACTGTCTTTGTCATTTCCAGAGGACCATGTGGCCTGGGGAAGGGTCTCTGTGCAGATGGCTTCCCAGCTCACAGCCTGGGGACATGCTGTGGAGGGAGGAGGAGATCCACAGAGCCAACCCCTGGGCCTGGGGCCTGCTTGCCTGGCGCTGGAGCCTCTTGTAGGCTGTTGCCCCAGAGGGATACAAGAAAAGGAACTTGGCACCTGCAATCCAAATAGGATTCCATTAGATCTTAAACCTTCCAAGAATTGTGCAGGTGAGGCTGGGAGAGCTGAGGTCACAGGGCACTTCTCAGGTCCTTCCACCCCCCTGACCATTCTTCTAGTGCATGGGCATGTACCGCCAACCCCAGAGTCCACGCTTTCCTCTTCCCCTGGGCTGCCTAGTGTACTCTGGAATGAGCTCTGAGCAGGGCTGCCCAGCGGGCAGGCTGGCATTACCTAATTGCTGGCCAGCTTCTTCTGTCACTTCGTTTTTCCAAGCTGCCTGGCTCTGAAAGTCTCCATCTCAGACAGACAAATGAGACTCCAGCCTTGTTCTGCCCAAGCCCTGCAAAAAGGAGAGATCACAGGCTGCCGCCTTGATGGAGCAGAAGCCAGAATCCAAGGCACAAAGCGCTGGGGACAGCCGATGTCTTTAGCAGGTAACAAAGCCAGAGCCAGTGCCCTACTTACGGCTGTGGCTTTTCTTATTGGGCTCTGCTTTTTGCTGTGAGGTGCCCGGGGTCAGCATTGCCAGTACTGGGACTTGATCTTAATCAGCCAGCTTCCTGGGAAGATGAGCCCTTGTTAGAGGCAGCCCTTGGCATCTGAAAATTCTCTCCCGCCTCAACCAGACAGATGTATCTTCGTTTGGGAAGAAAACCTGATCAGAGCAATGCATGCCACTACCTGGCCTCAAACAGGCCTTCACGCCTGGGGTTGAAGCCAATTTCCAGGTGCAAAAGCAAACTTCAGCATCTGGCACCTCTGGGCTCCAGCTCCTGTATCATGGCATCTGCTTTGGAAAGAAAACTCCTTGGAGAGACCAAAACAGATCTACCCTCATTGCGTCCTTGTCCTAGCTGACGGTGAGATGGACAGAACAGCCTTGACCTCCTCACTGACCTGGGAGCAACTCAAGGGTAGGAGCCGTATACCCCATCAGACTTGGTATCTCTGGGCACGCGTTGGCCCTTTCCAGGCCACTTAGCCCTCATCTCACCTCCAGGAGGTGTTATGCCCTTTCTTCAGATGAAGAAACTGGCTCACAGAAAGGTTACGTTCATAGAGCTCTTAAGTGGGGATGTCAGAATTTGAATTCAGGTAGTCAGGCTCTGGAATCCAGTTTCTTACCATTATCTTATGTGAATAAATAAATAATGGATGGATAGATGAAGGAATGAATGAGTGAGTGAATGGATCAGTCAGTTCAGGATTTTGTGTGACCACAACATGAAAGCCCTCTGTTCAAATTGACTTCCTCCATTAACAGTTTCATAAACCTTGAATGTGCTATTGAAGTTCTTCTTTTGGGGTTTTTTGCCTTTATTATTTTTTTTAAAGAGAGAGGGAGAGAGAGAGAAAAAGAGAATCAATTTTATTTAGTTTTTCATGTGATTTTCATTGCTCCAACACTTTGTTGCATACGTGGTGCTGGAGTTTGAACCTGTGCCCTCCTGCATACCAGGCAAGCACCATAACCACTGAACCAATGCTCCAGCCCCATCTTTTGGGTTAATCTGTTATTTCTTTCAAAAAATGTCCCTAAGAAATTGGAGTGATGGCAATTATTGACCATGACGGAGGCCACTGGAATTTCTAGGTGAGACCTAAGCTCCTGGAAGAGATCACACCAGTATATAAGGAGAGAGAAATAAGGAGTCGGTGTTCTGCAGAGAACACACTTGTTGAGCGGAGACAGAAGTGCAACCCTGGAAGTCTTGGAGCTGGGTTCAAAGTGCCTGTGCCTCTTACTGGCTGTGGGGCCTGGGGAAAGTCCCTCATCTGCCAGCAGGTTACAGAGACCTGCCTGGTGGCTTCTGATGAAACAGCATTGCAGACAATGTGTCTGGTGGAGCCAATGATCAACCAACTAATGGTGGCGGTGGTTGTTATTACACAAATTAGAGCCAAAAATATGAGTCAGTGATGATCCTCCTTCTACAGTGGGTCCTGCACTGGTGAGCCTGTTTCTGGTCTCCTGGGAACTCCACTCATGATCCCCCGAGGGCTAGCCCGGCACCCACAGTGTCTCCTGGTGGTCCCAACCTCTCCTTTCTCCCACCATGGCACTGGGCTTTGGCTTCACCACTTGTCACCTGGACTACATCAAGTGTGAGAGGTGGAGAGCACTTCCGGCAACTCAGGTGGCAGCAGCTCCTCTTGGCCACCTCTGCCCCCTTCCCTCATCTTTTTCTAGTTCTAGTTCTTTGCCAACTTAGATCTCCAGCTTCTCTCTCTCTGTTTCTCCACCCCTTTTTCTCACTCTTTTCTCTCTCCCCTTCCAGGGTCCTAGTTGATTTTAGTGGCTTTAATTGAAGTTTGCAATGTGGCTGTGAAGGCATTCTCTCCCTTACAAGCCTAGTTGAAGGATCACAAGACAGATGCAAGAGCAGGATAGACTGTGGCCTAGCCAGGGCAAGGGTGCAGCCATGGGACAATTCCTTAGCAGAGGCGACCTGATTCTACAGAGGATCCGTAGGCTTGCCGTGTGTCCTGGGGTAATTCTGCTTGCCCATCTGTTACACCAGGACAGAAATCCTCTGTCTTAAGCACACACGAGTGAAGGAGGACATTGGAGGTGACAGACACCTAATAATAATAACTAGCATTTGGGCGGGGGTCAAGTCTACAAAGCTCCTCTAATAAATTCTGTTGCTTCAACCTCACAACCATCCCATGCAGTAGACGGAGAAGACAGTGTGGTTAGCTTCATTTTACTGATGAGCATACTGAGGTCTTGGGAGTTTAAAGGACTTGTACATTGCCTGAATCGTTTTCCCATCGTATCTCTCAGCAAATTCTCACTGTGCACACTCAGCTGTGGACCCACTCGTCAGTCCCACCACATGCATCTCCTCGCCTGCTGTGGATGCTGAGAAATTTGGAGAAAGTCACATAACTTTGAGGATTGCAGCAACCATGGACTCCGGCTTCCAACATCAGCCAGGCCCACAGGTTCTCCTGCCCGGTCTTCATCCCCTTAAATTACACTTCCAGTTTGTCCTTTCCCTGCTTCCTAGTCCCCTCCTGAACTCAGCAGGTGATCATACAGCTGAGTTCCTGGAGCAGGTTTAACCCCACACCTACCAACACATCTGCTTCCACCCTGCTACTCCCCTTCCTGACAGGGCTTCTTCCTGTCACAGGGCCTTTGCATGCATTGCTCGCTCCCCCTACTCCACTTCCTTTCATCTAGTCAGTGCGTAGCCTGCCTTTGCATGACAGGTCAGAGTTCACTTTCGCAGGAAGCGACCTCTGACCTTTTCTCTTGCTACCTCCATGTATGTCCCTCCTTCCTCCATCTTTCTAGCATCCAGGAGAGAGCCATCCCAGCACCATCCTGCTCTTAGGATCTGTCGGCTCATTAGAGAGAGACACCAAGGGGAAAGTGGCCCTGGGGAAGAGGTGAGGTCTTGCCAAGGAATTAGGTCTCTGCCTGTTTCAGTTGTTCCACACTTTTCTTGCTCCTGCCTGTACCT
Source organism: Aplodontia rufa (assembly GCA_004027875.1). Classification (NCBI taxonomy): domain Eukaryota; kingdom Metazoa; phylum Chordata; class Mammalia; order Rodentia; family Aplodontiidae; genus Aplodontia; species Aplodontia rufa. The sequence goes on from PVKS010042221.1 coordinate 13,884, forward strand.
GGATGTGTAGTGCACCCAGGCTGCCGTTCTCTCATGGAGTCCAAGCTTCTCGGCCCCACCCTACTTTCACAGCAGCAGTGGCAGGAAGAGATCTAGAAGCACAAGTCCTAAGGCACGGGACATTTTTAACCCATGGGCCAGAAGGGGAGGCAGGCACTCCACCCTTCTCCAGAGAGGAAATGAGAGTTGCTTTTTCAGATCCATTGAGTACACAGGCAGGTGTCCATGAGACTGAATGAGCAGCACATTCATGAGTTTGAGATTTACACCTTGCAAGAAGGAGCTGGTGCCTAAGCTGCCTGCCTTGCTGGCTTGTCTGTGTGGCTGTGCCCAGAGACAGGGCTGTTTGTCACTCAGCTCAAGAGGGGTGGTGGAATTTTCATGAGAGCACCTGAAAAACACTATGGAAACCCATGCAGTAAGGGGCTAAATTACTATCACTACCTGGACCAAAAAGCCTCTCTCAGAGGTTTTTCCTGGGACTCTGGGTCTGGGCATGAACGTCTTCTAAAAAATGTCTCAAGAGGTTCCAGGACAGCCTGTCAGGGGATTGTCCATACTAATCTTCTTCCTCCCCCTCCACTGTGACCTTCCAGTGCCAAACAGGATCCGGAAAGATTCCTGAGAAAAGGAAAGATCTAGAGTGGCACCATGCACATGGTAATTTGCAGAACCCACTAGACAAGCACCTTGAAAAATCCGAAGCCTTCTCCACTTGGAAGGTTAAACTGGAAATAAGAATGATGATAATAATTACTAATAATTGCAATTAATGATAATTACATGTCAAGTGCTGTGCTGTCTTTACATTCCTATATCGGTTCATTTTGTTGGATTGTATTCTAGGTGTGTCTGCAAGGGTGTTTCTGGAAGAGGCTGACACTCAGATCGGTAGACGGATCACAGAGGATTGTGCTCCTTGAGATGCGTGGACCTCATCCATCAACTGGAGGCCTGCATAGAACAAAAGTCTGACTCTTCTTCCAGAAGACCAGGCTCTGACAAAACGGGAGCTCTTCCAGCTTGACTACTTTGAGCTGGGACATCATCATTGCTGGCCTTTGGACTACAGCTTCAACATCCAGACTCTTCCAGGTCTAGGTCTTCAGACTGTGCTGGAATTACCCCCATCAGCATTCCTGGGTCGCCAGCCTGCCAACTGCATGTCTTGGGATGTACCAGCTTCCATAATAATATGAAACAGTTCCTCAAACCTCTCTGCCTATCTGTCATCTATTTACCTACCTGCCTACCTAATGGCTTGATCTAGTCCTCATGATGCTATACTAGAGGAAATGCCCCTATCATTTCCATTTTGCATGTATGGAAACTGAGATTTAGAAGTGCTAAACTGCCTGCCTGAGGTCACACACAGCCTGGAGTGGCAAAGCCAGGAGCCTGAGCTCCCCTGATGACTGAGTGTGTAAGCCACCCACATACAAATAGGTTTGTCCAAGGAGCACTTTACAATAAGGGGTTAATTTGGCAGCCGGTCTTATTGGGCCAGAGCATCCTGACCTGGCTATCCATAATGATCCTAAAAGGAGCTTTATAAAAATACCTACAACTTGGCCTCTTCCCAGACCAAGGGAGTGAGAATCTTGCTGGAAGGTGGGTCTGGGCATGAACGTCTTCTAAAAAATGTCTCAAGAGGTTCCAGGACAGCCTGTCAGGGGATTGTCCATACTAA
>PVKS010042222.1:0-15557 GCA_004027875.1 Aplodontia rufa
ATGAACAACAGAATCTCCTAGGGAGCTTTCCCCTTATACCTTCCCTGATATTATCAACTCCAATCCCACCCCCTAAGATCTTGATTTAATAGATTGAGCAAGGCTGGACCCCAGATTTTACTGTCTGGCACTGATGGAAGGGCCTTAACTTGCTATGGGTACACAACCTTAGTTGTAGTTTTCACATGAATCTTATTCTTTTGAGCCCTGCCTCTTTTCTGAATCAACTCCCCTCTTGGGCAATAGTAAAACCTAACCAACTTACTGTAGTTAGGAAAAGTATCATGGTACAAACCTGTTTTACAGACTCTTCGGTGGCATGTAGTTCTGAATACAAAGTGATCACTCTATCATAGAAAGCTGGAAGAAAACCTAGCCCATGGCCAAAAGGTAAGTTTACACCCTGCTTAGTCTCAAAGTAAAGGGGGGATTAGGGAAGACATCTGTGAAGGAAGAAGGTAAGACGAAAAGGGAGGGGAAGAGGGGAACACACTCAGGGAGATGAAACCATGTGGGCTAATGGTAAGGAATGAAGCTACAAATAGAGCATGAAGAATCAAGCAGGGGCTGGAGCGGTGGCTCAGCGGTTTCAGCGCTTGCCTGGCAAGCACGAGGACCTGGGTTCAAACCCCAGCACCACGTACACAACTGAGTGTTTGAGCAACGAAAGCCATGTGAAAAACTAAAAATAAAGTTGTTTCGCTCTTTCTCTGTCTCTCTCACTATCCCTCTCTCTTTAAAAAAAAAAAAAAAAGAATCAAGCAGAAAAATTTGGTTTTCATCCCAAGGGTGAGAAAGCCACAGAAAGGATTTGAGCAGGGGAGGTGATCAGGTTTGCATTATAGAAATCACTGTGGGGCTGGGATGTAGCTCAGTGGTGGAGTGCTTGCCTAGTGTGTGTGAGGCCTGGATTCATTGCCCAGTACTGAAAAATAAAAAAGAAAGAAAGAAAGATCATTCTGGCTTTTATTTGGGAGAATGGATCAGAGTGGGAGACTCCTTAAAAGGCAATTAGAATTATTAGGTGAGAGTTGCTAGGACACTGAAGATGGACAAAATTGTACTAAAAAGGAATTCTTTTGCTGGGTTTGGTGGTCCACAGCCCGTAATTCCAGGTAACTCCAGCTACTCAGGAGGCTAGACAGGAGAACCAAGAGTTCCAGTCCAGCCTCAGCAACTTAGACCCTGTTTCAAAAAAAGGGCTGGGCAAGTAGTTCAGTGGTAGAGCACTTGCCTAGCATACCCAAGCTCCTGGGTTCAATCTCCAGAACTGAAAAAAAAAAAAAAAGCCAGGTGAAATGGCTGTACTCCCAGCTACTCAGGAGGCTGAGGCAGGAGGATCACAAGTTTGAGACCAGCCTGGGCCAGTGAGTGAGACCCTGTCTCAAAATAGAATAAGAAGGACTAAGAATGTAACTCAGTGGTAGAGTGCTTGCCTAGCATTTGCAATGCCTTGCTTTCAATCCTTAGTACCACACACACAAAAGTTCATTTTGGCTGAGAATGTAGCTTAGCAGTAGAGAGCTTGCGTGGCATACACGAGGTCCTGGGTTTGATTCTCAGCACTGAAGGAAAAAAATATAAACCTTTTTTAAATTAAAAAAATTAAATTATATGAAATATACATAACAAAATATATACCATTTTAACAATTTTTAAATGTACAGTTCAGTGGCATTAAGTACATTTACTTTAGCTTGGCACAGTGGTATATCACACCTGTTTTCTCAGGTACTGGGGAGGCTGAAGAAGGAGGATCTCAAATTCAAGGCCAGCCTTTGCAACTTAGTGAGACTAAGACCCTAAGCAGCTTAAGAAGACCCTGTCTCATGGGGCTGGAGCAGTGGCTCAGCGGTTTCGGCGCTTGCCTGTCAAGCACAATGACCCGGGTTCAAACCCCAGGACCACATACATAACTGAGTGTTGGAGCAACTAAGGCCATGTGAAAAACTAAAAAAAGTTGTTTCTCTCTTTCTCTGTCTCTCTCACTGTCCCTCTCTCTTTATTAAAAAAAAAAAAAAGAAGACTCTGTCTCAAAAAAAAATTAAGAGAACTAGAGATATATCTCAGTGGTAAAGCACCCCTGGGTTAAATCCTCAGTTTCTCCCCCACCCGCAAAAAAAAACATACATTACTTGGGGCTGGAGTAGCGGCTCAGCGGTTGTGGTGCTTGCCTGTCATGCACAAGGACGCAGGTTTGTGTCCCAGCACCATGTATACTACTAAGTATCAGAGCAATGAAAGCCACATGAAAAACTGAAAAAGATTGATTCTTTCTCTCTCTCTCTCTCTCACTGTCCCTCTCTGAAAAAAAATTACTATGCTGTGCAACCATCATCACCATTCATTTGAGAACTTCTTCTACCTCATACAACCAACACTTTGTACCATTAACAACTCCCCTTTCTCTAGCCCCTAACAATCATTATCATTCATTCTACTTTCTGTGAATTTGACCAAGAGACTTTACCTCAGATGAGTACCATCTCTCTCTCTCTCTCTTTTTGCAGTGCTGTAGGTTAACCCAGAGCTTCATGCATTCTAAGCAAGTGCTCTACCACTGAGGGGTAGCCTCATCTACTGTTCGTCCTTTTGTGACTGGGTGGTTTCACTTAGCATAATGCCTACAACTTCTACCCATGTTGTAGTATGTGTTAGAATTTTTTTAAGGGACTGGAGTGGTGGCTCAGCGGTTGCAGTGCTTGCCTGGCATGCACGAGGACGCGGGTTTGAACCCCAGCACTACATACACAATGAAGTGTTGGAGCAACAAAAGCCACATGAAAAACAAAATAAAATTGATTCTCTCACTGTCCCTCTCTTAAAAAAAAAAGAATGTCCTTTTAAAGGTTTGGTGGTGCTCTGTTATATGTGTGTGCCACATTTTGTTCATCCATTCATCCATGAAGGGCACTTGTTTTGTTGCTTGCACTTTCTTTTCCAGTCCCGGGGATTGAAGCCAGGGGGGCTCTACCACTGAGCTAAACCCTCAGTCCTTATCATTTTTTTTTTTTTTTTAAAGAGAGAGGGACAGTGAGAGAGACAGAGAAAGAGAGAAACAACTTTATTTAGTTTTTTCACATGGCCTTCGTTTTCCCAACACTCAGTTGTGTACATGGTGCTGGGGTTTGAACCCGGGTCCTCGTTCTTGCCAAGCAAGCACCGAAACCACTGAGCCACCGCTCCAGCCCAGTCCTTATCATTTTTCATTTTGAGACAAAGTCTAAGTTGTTGTTTAGGCTGACCTCAAACTTGGAAACCTCCTGCCTCAGCCTCCCAAGTAGCTAGGATTACAAACATGTGCCACCATACCTAACTTGAGTTACTACTTGTATGGTGTTAAGTAGGGAACCAGCCTTTGCATGCGACCATCCAGTTTTCCCGGCACCATTTGTTGTAAAGACTCTTACACTGTAGCACCAGCAGGGGACGAAGAAGAAAAGAAAAAGGACAGCATTTTCCTCAGCGAATGGTCGTAGGACTGTTGTTGAAAGTCATTTGATTGGAGCGGTGGCTCAGCCATTATGACATTTGCCTGGCATGTGCGAATACATGAGTTCAAACCCCAGCGCCACATACACAATCAAGTGTTGGAACAATGAAAGCCAAATGAAAAGCTAAATAAAAAAAAAGAAAGTCATTTATCATAGCCATATATGTGAGGATTTATTTTGGGTTCTCACCAGGCATGGTGATGCATGCCTGTAATCCCAGTGACTTGGGTGTCTGAGGCAGAAGGGTCACAAGTTCAAGACCAGCCACAGCAATGTATTGAGGCCCTAAACAACTTAGTGAGACTGTCTCAAAAAAAAAATACGTATATGTATATTGGGTTCTCTATTCTGTTCTATTGATTGATCTATCTTTATGCCAGTACCATGATTTTGATTACTATAGCTTTGTAGTGAATTCTGAGATCATGAAGTATAAGTCTTCCAACTTTGTTCTTGTTCAAGGTTGTTTTGCCTCTTCAGGATCCCTTAAGAGTTCATATAAATTTTAGGTAAAATTTTCTGACAAAAATACCATTGGGATTTTGATAAGGATCTTAGTGAATCTGTAGATTAAGTGCTTTTGACAGTTTTATTAAAGAGAGGGGATAGAGAGAAAGAGAGAGAGAGACAGAACCAATTTTATTTTTAGTTTTTCATGTGGCTTTCGGTGCTCTGATACTCCATGTGTACGTTGCACTGGGGTTTGAACCCTTGTCCTTGCGCATGCCAGGCAAGGGCTGTAACTGCTGAGGCACCACTCCAGCCCATCCTTTTGACATTTTTTTTTTTTTAAAGAGAGAGAGGGACAGTGAGGAAGAGAATGAGAGAATCAATTTTGTTGAGTTTTTCACATGGCCTTCGTTGCTCTGGCCTTCACTGTGTATGTGGTGCTGGGGTTTGAACCTGTGTACTTGTGCATGCTGGGCAAGCGCTGCAACTGCTGAGCCACAATTCCCACCCCTGAATTTGACATCTTAACAGTGTTAAGAATTTTTTTTTCTTAGGAGAGAGAAAGAGAGAATCAACTTTATTTTTCCATCTGGCCTTTGTTTCTCTGACACACTTAGTTGAGTTTGTGGCACTGGGGTTTGAACCTAGGTTCTTGTGCATGCTAGGCAAGTGCTGAAATCTCTGAGCCACCACTCCAGCCCCAATGTTAAGAATTTTTTTTTTTAAGAGAGAAGGACAGTGAGTGTGAGAGAGAGAATCAATTTTTATTGAGTTTTTCATATGGCTTTCATTGCTCTGACACTTAGTTGTGTATGTGCTGGGGTTTAAATCTGTGTACTTGCACATGCTGGGCAAGTGCCATAACCGCTGAGGCAGCCCTCAAGCCCATAATGTTAAGAATTTTAATCCATGAATTCAGGATATCTTCCCGTCTATTTTTATTGTCTTCAATTTCTTTCAGTAGTTTTTATTTTAGTTTTCAGTTGACAACTTGGTTAATTCTTAAATTATTTATTTAGGTACCAGGGATTGAACCCAGGGGCACTGCACCATATCCCCAGCCCTTTTTATTTTCTATTTTGAAACGGCCTCAGTAAGTTGCTGGGGCTGGCCTTAAACTTGGAATCCTCCTACCTCAGGCCCCCAATTTGCTGGGATTACAGGTATGTGCCACTGTACCCAGCGAAACACATCTGATTTTTGTGTGTTGACTCTATTCATCAACTTTGCTGATTTTTTTTTTTTAACCAGGGATCGAATGAGGGGTGCTTTACCATTGAGCCACATCTCTGGCCCTTTTTATTTTTTATTTTGAGACAGGGTAAGTTTCTAAGACTGACCTTGAACTCCTGTCCACAGCCTCCTGAGCCACTGAGATTACAGCCACCACACCTGGCCTTGAATCTGTTTACTCATTCTAACAGTGGTCTGGTAGAATCTTCAGTGTTTTCTGTGTGTGAAATCACATCATCTTTGAACTTGGATAATATACAGGGAAAAAAACACTTTTTAAGTGTCATATTTATATTTTTGTGTTATATTGTTAAGTCTGACTTTACCCTCTAAGATTAAGTTTGTATTTACATGGGGGTGGGAGAAGTTTCAGAAGTTAATAATTGGAAGGATTCTCACATCCTATAGTGCAGTACAAGGTCTCACAGCAATTTAGAGGTTAAATAGGCATCTGAAATCTGATCTGTTTCTCCTCTTAGCTTTCTAGGAGTAGACAAAGCCAAGCTGGCAGTCAGCATGGAAGCTCTAGCCTAGAAGGTATTTATAGGACTCAGAATTGTTCCCTTTTCTGCTTTCACCCAAGGCTTTCCTTATCTTAGGAAGTGGAGAATCTGGCTAAATCCCAGTGTAGCCATCTGGTTAAAATAAACATCTTGGGTGGTCTAAGATGGAAAAGAACTTGATGAAGAGTCAGATTTGGAAGTGGGAGACATATTTGGACATAGGACACATTTTGTCTTTGTGAGGTGTGGGGTTTTGAGTATCGGTTGAACACATGGTCTCAGCCCTATAGCTAAGTATTTCCTCCCAGCTGAACACTTCTGTATCTCTGCCAGCTGCTTGTAGTAGGGTTTGGAGAGGAAGCTATGCTCTGGAAGGTAAGACTGCAGCCCCAGACAGACACTGATGGCTTACAGAAACCAAGAGGTTTTTGTGGGGAAACTACCAGCTATGGGAAGAGCTGTTGTTGGGTGTTGTGAAGTAAAGGTCTGACTTTTAAGTCCTGGTTTTTTTGTTTTTTCCTTTAAATGACCCATGAAAATGCACGTGCACACACACACAATTTTTTTCACGCGGTACTGGGAATTGAACCCAGGGGTACTCTACCAATGACTTATATCCCCAGCCCTTTTTTCTTGTTAGATATGGCCTTGCTAAGTTACCCAGTCTGTCCTGGAACTTGCAGTCCTCCTCCATCAGCCTCCAGAGTAGCTGTGGTTACAGGCATATGCTACCACACCTGGGTAGCAATGCATTTAAAAAGGTGTTTCCAAAGGGACTGTTACAAGAAAGGTGGGTCATGTTTCCAGCCTCGGAGGACTGTGCTGACCATATTATCCCTGTTAACTTCTGTTGTCTAGAGTTCTCACTGCAGGGCAGCACCATAGTTTTTGTTTCAATTCTTTAAAAAGCATTTGAAGAAGCATCTCTTGTCAGGCAGTTGAACCATCCAAACCACTTCCCACTTCTAGGGGAATATTAATATTCATTTTCCAGGTATAAATGAAATTGAGACGCTCTGAAGAACCTGCCAGCATAAAACCTCCAAGCTCCAGAGCCAAGTGTTCAGTTTAGGGGGTACTGATAGAATCAAAAAATGGGATCTTGGATGAATGGATAAAGGAATTAAGTCTATTTAATCTGGGTAACGAGTTGGGAGGTTCACTCTCCAAATTCCTAAGGGAGAGTGACCAATGGCAGAGATTAAACAGAAATTAAGAAGCCACTTTGGGGGACTGGAGCTGTGGCTAAGCAGCAGAGAACATACCTGGCATGTACAAGTACCTGGGTTCAAACCCCAGCACCACATACATAACTGTCAGAGAAACAAAAACCAGAGGAAAAAATAAAATTCTCTTTTAAGAAAAAACAAAAACCACTTTGGTTGTAGAACGACTTTTGGGGGAGGGTCCTGAGGACTGAACCCAGGGACCTTTTTTTTTTTTTAAAGAATTTTTTTTTTTTTTTTAAAGAGAGAGGGACAGTGAGAGAGACAGAGAAAGAGAGAAACAACTTTATTTAGTTTTTCACATGGCCTTAGTTGCTCCAACACTTAGTTGTGTATGTGGTGCTGGGGTTTGAACCCAGGTCCTCGTGCTTGCCAGGCAAGTGCCGAAACCACTGAGCCACTGCTCCAGCCCCCCCAGGGACCTTTTATCAATGAACTACATCCCATCTTTTTTTTTTTTTTTTTTGAGGGAGAGAATCAACTTTATTTTTCTACCTGGCCTTTGTATCTCTGACATTTGGTTGTGTACATGATGCTGGGGTCTGAACCTGGGCCCTTGTGCATGCCAGGCAAGCAGTTTAACCACTGAGCTTGCCAGCCCAGAGGCTCCAGCTCCCCCAGTCTTTTATTTTTAAGACAAAGTCTTGCTAAGTTAGAAGGTCTCACTAAATTGCTAAGGCTGGCCTCGAATTTGTGATCCTCCTGCTTTAACCTCCTATGTGCTAGGATTATAGGCATGTACCACTGCCTGGTTTAGAATAAACTTCTGTGCTTAGCCCATACTGTTAGATAGGTGGATGCTTAGTAAGTGGTAAACTCGCCTCTGCTAGTTCAAGGTTTTTTTCATTTTTTTGAGGGGGAGAACTGTACAGGGGAATCCAGGCCCTCGTACATGCTAGTCAAGTTCTACACTACCGTTACATTCCCAGACCCACTTCCCCGCCCCCCAGCAGTGGGAATTGAACTCAGCAGCACTCTACCTCTGAGCTACATCCCTAGCCCTTTTTAAAATTTGAGACTAGGGTCTTACTAACTTGGCCAGTCGGGCTTGTAGGATTAGAGTACGCCACCATGTCTAGCCCCACCCAGTTTCTTTACCTAGAAGGGCATCTGTTTTCTCTGTGTGCACAAAAATTTAAGACATACAATAAAATGGTTTACTGCCATTGCAGACCCTAGTCTTTGTACTTTGGGTTGAAATTAGTGCACTGGCATTTCCACGTGGTGGAAATGCATTCACAGATGGTTTAAGCCAACAGGGGAATTACTAGCTTACATAATAGGGAAGTGGGGTTAGTACTGGCTTCAGACATGACTGGAGCACTAGTCTCACATCTGCTTCTCTGTGCTGGCTTCATGCTGTTCTGAGAGGGGAAGGACAAAGCTGCCAATTCCCCAAGTTCACACCCTCATCACTTAGCAAGTCCAAAGCTTAACTGCTGATCCCAGGAAGACTGGCCCAGCTTGGGATGCACATGTCCCCTGTACACTGTGATGAGCTGGGTTATGGAATGGCACTGGGGAAAGGAAGTAGGGATCCAGGATGTATAAAGCTCTCACTGACGGCTACTTAAAGGGAGACGGAAAGAAGGCAGAGTAAAAACTTGTCGAGTACTCAGTCCCCAGAGCCATAGTGAATCAATCAAGAACTGTTCTGTTTTTAAAAATAAACAAAAAACAAAACAACTTTATTTGACAGAAGACAAAAACAAAGTTATTTACAGTAGTTTTTTGCTCAAATAATTCAATGGGACAACTGTGCTTTCTCCTCCAGGTTTATCTTACAACCAAACCCAAGTAGAGGCTGTCCACCCCCAGAGGCCCTGTTTTACACAAGTGGGGAATGCCAGACAGAATTCAGCAGCATGGCTCCCTCTCCCTCGCCCCTTCCCAGATCAGTGCACTGTAGGGAAGGAAAACCCCACCCCAGCCCACTCTGAGTCACCTGCTGCAGCATCCTGCAACAGTGACATCAGACCTGGGGTAGAAGAAATGGAAGCTTCAGTCAACCTTGAAGCCACCATGATGAACCTTCCCCTGCAAGGCCTGATAAAGGTGAAGATGCTCGATTCTCTGCAGCACAGAAGAGGCCAGAGGGAGGCAGAACAGAGAGCCTAGGAAACCTGTCCATCCACAGAGGGCAAAACTCCCTTTCTGTAAGTAACCTAATCCATGCCCATTGCAAGGGATGGGCCAAGTCACTCAGGAGAGGTAGGGGAGCCTCCCTGAGGGGTCAGGGATCTTCCAAGAAAGGACAAAGCGTGTGCCCTTGCCATGCCCAAGTCAGTCAATACCCAGGAACCCCTTCCCCTCATGCCCAACCTGGCAATTTCAGGAAACTTCAGGCCAGGGCTCCTGGCCTATCTTTTGGCCCAGTAACAATGTTATTCAGAACAAAAATATTTTGGCTAATAAAAATCTAGGATTAGTGTTTCTTAAAATATATAAAGACAGAGTATATTGCTGTTGAACGCTATCAGCAATGAAACAGGAAAATAAAAAAAGGGGGAAGAGGGAAGAGATAAAGACCAAATGTGATTGTTTCACTGGGAAACTCAGGCTTGCAACTCCAGTTAAAAGAAAAGTAAGCAAAGACGCAGCTACCAGGCCTTTAGCCATTTCCAGCCCCCTGCAGGCACTACTTCCTGCTTCCTCCAGCCAGCTCCTACCACCTTTGCAGGAAAGGCTGCCTGTTCTACTAGCTGGAAGGGCTTCCTGACCAGCAGATGGCTCACTGCTCCCCATGTGGAAATGCAGGAGATTCTAACATTCCAGCCCCAAGTTCCTAATGGAATTAAAAAAAATCAGGCTGCAAGACAAAGCCTTCAGGAAAATATTAACAAGGGGAAAAAAAGTCCATTGCTTCAGTCTCTCTTACTTTCCCCACCCCACCCCCAAAATACAGTAAAAACAAAAATCTCTCTGGTTTTATCACTCTTCTTTGCTCTAGGTTGAGTCAGGTTCTGTTGGACTCTCCCTTGGCTGTGGCTATACCGTTCCGTGTCTTGTGTAAAAGAAGCAACGCCAAATTTGTTTTTCTGCCCCAGCCTCTTTTTTGGTAAACCAATGGAATAATACAACCACCATTTGGAATTTCTCACTATGCAGAGATTTAGCTGGTCCCCTCAAAAAAACACTCCTTCCTTGTACAGCAATCCCCTGTTGCAGGGGTGGACCATTCCCAGTGGAGGGTTAGGCTCCATCTTCCATCATGCAACGCACTCGAAGTCCCCACACCTGGGCTGACTACTGCCATTAATGCAAACCACAGCAAAACAGGAAAAATAAACAGTTTAGCAAAAATCTAAACATTCAACTGGAGTCGGCGCTGTTACATGTGCTGGGTCCCTCTTTTCTTTTGCCCACACTTATGAACCTGGAATGTTCACACCTGGTGTCACAGAAAGATGCACAGCTCAGGAGCAGCTTAGACCCAGCATAGGTCTGAACTTGGCAGATTTCCTGAGCCCAGCCTAGGAAAACAGGCTGGAACAAAGGGTCCCAAGGATTCTCTGGAGAAGCAGCAGCAGCACCATGCCTATCTCCAATCTCTTGGTCTCATCACGGAGGAGGCCTGGAGACATGGCAGAGTTAGCAGAGAGGTCCTGTTACAATGCAGTGATGCCAATTGGCATCTTCCTGCTGAAGACCTCTGGATAGAGATGATCTGATGCTTGGCAGTGATCCATAGAAAACCCTCTGTACAGAAGGGAAGCGAACCGGAACCCAAAACAGCTGGCTTGCGCCTTGAGAACCCCTGTTGACAGATGCCTACTTGGGGTTCTCAGAAACTAAAGGGATGGAAGTGTGCAGTAATGGAGGTGCCGGGTCCTGCTGCTTCTGAAGCTCCATCTCCGCAGCCCTCTGCAGTGCCACCTCCACCAGCAGCTGGAAGCTGCTGAAGTCCTCCTTGTCCTGCTCTGGGGGAGTGGGTGGTGGTGTGTTGAAGAGTCCACCTGTGGGGCTCCCAGCCTCAGCCCTGGTCAGGAGGGCAAGTGTACTGCCAGGGGTCACTAGGGGCTTGGGGGACTCCAGCTCCCCCTGTGGGAAGGGGGTTGCTGGTTTTTCTCCCTGGCTGGCGTGGAGCGGCACGGAGCACACGGACAAAGAGAGCACATTGGTGGGGGTGGGTACAGATACGGCCAGCACCGAGGGGCTGTTACCACGGGGCAGGGCCACTTCTGAGGCCTTACCGCCACGACGGGAAATGGTGAACTGATTGGGGTCTTTGCCATCCTTCCGAAGCATGTCTGGGAGGAGCCGCCGCCGGGCATTGATGAACCAGTTACATATCTGGAATGAGTACAAGAGTGATCAGTTCACTCCATCCAAAGTGCCAGGTCCCAGGAAGAAACACAGACAACATCCCAGCCCTCACAGCAGGTCACAGAGGGAAGAGAATATAGAAGATACCACACAAACAGGCTGGAGGGTGGCTCAATGGATAGAGTGCTTGGCTGGCATGCTCCAGGTCCTGGGTTCAATCTAGCATCATGTACAAAATGAAGTGTCAGAAAAACAAAAACCAGATGAAAAACTAAATAAAATTCTTTTTTTTTTTTTTTTTAAAGAAAGAGGGAGAGGGAGAGAGAATCAACTTTCTTCTTTCATCTGGTTTTGTTTCTCTGACAGTTGTGTACGTGGTGCTGGGGTTTAAACCCAGGTCCTCATGCATGCCAGGCAAATGCTCCAAGCCCTAAGCCACCACTCCAGCCCTCATATTCTTTTTTTTTTTTTTTTTTTATTCATTCAACGTAAGTCTTACATATAGGAGGGAATTGTTGCCACATAATCATGGCCACAAGCATAATGACAGAGCAAGCCGAGGCTGATGTCAGTCCATGATCTTCCCCTGTGGGTTCCCTGATCCCATGTTTCCCCTTCTTTACCCCCGTGTTAGTTGGGCTTTTCATGGAAGGTGAAGGTTCCCCACTGAGTTGATAACCCCCCTATTCCTTCCCTCCAGCTGCCATGATATCCCTTCTCCCTCCCTTCATCCCCCAGCGTCATAGGCAAGGTTCCCCCCTGCACGTGTAAAAATTTACCCATGTTGGGGTATTTATTACCTTAGTCAACTTTCAGGCTGTTTCTGATTGTGTTCTAGTTTCCACATGTGAAAGAAAACATTTGGCCCTTGAGTCTCCGAGTTTGGGATATTCCACTCAGCATAAATTTTTTCCATCTCCATCCGTTTGGCTGCTAAAGTCATATCATTTAAACCCGAGTCCTCATGCATGCCAGGCAAGTGCTCCAACCCCTGAGCTACCACTCTAGCCCTCATACTCTCTTAAAAAAAATCACAAATGGAGCTGGAAAGACAATGAGGAGGAGACGTAGTCTGGTCTTTGTGGACTTGGAAGTACCCTTGGAGGAAGCAACTCTTCAACTGAGGTCTGAAGTTACAGAGTCTTAAAGAAGGAGTGGCAGGTGGCAGCAGGTACCTGTGAGAATCACGGAAGGCAGGCCCGCATGGCTGGGCCGCAGGTGAGGATCCATTTCTTTAGCAACAGGGCGCCTCAAGGAGTGTCCTGCTATGTGGAGAAGAAACTGGAAGTGGGGAGATGGGCTGGTAGTTCAGGTTGCATTAAGGGAAGACGCAAGAAATGAACAAATGCTTCATCTATTTAGGAAACTGAAAATGGCAGGACCTGCTGCCGGGATGGGTGTGGGTGGATGAAGGAGAGGGCATGATGTTTAGAGTGAGTCACTCCTGAATCTGAAGAGCAGAGTGTTGCTGCAGGCTGGAGAAAAGAGCCACTATGTTACCAAGGAACAATCAGAAGAAAAATTAGTTTTTGAGCAATATCAGGACTGAGGCATCAAATTCCCCACTTCACACTGCGGTATACTGCAAATCCAAACCCTTTTTTTGGAACTTGGGATTGAACCCAGAAGCACTGCCACTTTACCACTGAGCTATATCCCTAGCCTTTATTATTTTTTGAGACATGGTCATGCTAAGTTGTTTAGGGCCACACTAAGTCACTGAGATTACAGACGTATACCACCACACCAAGCTTAAGGTGCCAGTAGTTTTGGGGACACATGTAGCCTCTGCCCCCTATCTGTCTAAATTCATGTATGCACATGCTACTGGGGGGTGGAACTGGGGAACTTGCACATGCTAGCCAAGTGCTCTACCACTAAGCCACATCCTAGTCCCCTGCACTCTTTTTTGGGGTGGTACTGGGGGTTATACCCAGAGTTGTTCTGCTGCTGAGCTATATCCCCAATGCTTTATTTGATCTGATTTTTTTTTTCTTTTTTGTACCAGGGATTGTACCCAGGGGCATTTTAATCACTGAGCTACATTCCCAGCCCTTTTTATCTTTTTGAGACAGGGTCTCACTAAGTTGCTTAGCCTTCACTAAATTGCTGAGGCTGGCTTTGAACTTGCGATCCTCCTGCTTCAGCTTCCCCAGCCACTGGCATTACAGGTCTGTGTCACCACACCCAGCTGATCTGATTTGATTTTGAGAAAGGATGTCACTAAATTGCTCAGGCTGGCATTGAACTTGCACTCTTGCCTCAACCTCCTGAGTTGCTGGGATTATAGGCATGTGTGCTGCTCCCAGCTCCTGAGCTCTTTTACCAGCCCCCTGCTGCAGAGGTCTCCAGTCTAGTCTTTTCACTGGTTGTTAGTATCTTTCTAAAATGCAGTGGCTAAGTTGGGCATGATGGCCTATGCCTGTAATTCAAGCAGGTCTCACGTGGCAGAGGCAGGAGGATCAAAAGTTCAAAGTCAACCTCAGCAACTTAGTGAGACTCGGTCTCAAAATAAAATATAAAGTGGCTGGAGTGGTGGCTCGGTGGTTACAGTGCATGTCTGACATGCGTGAGGACGTGGGTTCAAACCAAGCCCCAGCACCACATATACAATGAAGTATTGGAGCAATGAAAGCTACATGAAAAACTAAATATAAATCGATTCTCTTTCTTTCTCTGTCACTATCCCTCTCTCTTAAAAAAAAATTATAGGGGCTGGAGCGGTGGCTCGGCAGTTAAGGCGCTTGCCTGGCAAGTGCGAGGACGCAAGTTCAAACCCCAGCACCATGTATGCAACGAAGTGTCTGAGGAATGAAAGTCACATGAAAAACTAAACAAAGATTGCTTCTTTCTTTTAAAAAAAAAAGTATGTATATATATATATATACACATATATATATGTGTATATATATATATATATAAATAAAAATAAAGGGCTGGGGAGGGGCTGGGCTAGAGCAGTGGCTCAGCAGTTACAGCACTTGCCTGGCCTGCACAAGGATGTGGGTTCAGACCCCAGCACCATGCACACAAGGAAGTGTTGGAGCAATGAAAGCCACATGAAAAACTAAAAATAAAATTGATTCTTTTTCTCTCTCTCACTGTCCCTCTCTGGGGGAAAAAAAAAAGGCTGGGGCTGGAGCAGTAGCAGTAGCTCAGCAGTTTGAGCACTTGCCTGGCATGTGCAAAGACCTGGGTTCAAACCCCAGCACCACATACACAACTAAGTGTCAGAGAAACAAAGGCCACATGAAAATATAAAGTTGATTCTCTCTTTCTTTCTCTCTGTCCCTCTACCTTAAAGGGGGGGCTGGGGATGTGGCGCTGGGGATGTGGCTCAGTGGCTAAGCATCCTAGGTTCAATCCCTGGTACCAGTGGTTTTGTGAAGGTGTTGAGGGGGCAGCAACTGCTATCATTTGTTTTAGAAAACTACCATTTGTCTCCTACTGCCTAGAAGATCAGTCCAGACTCTCGAGCCTGGGCATGTTGGCGCATGCCTATAAGCCCTGCAGCTTAGGCGGCTGAGACAGAAGATGGAAAATTCAAGGCCAGCCTGAGCAACTTAGGTGGGACCCTGTCTCAAAATAATAAAAAGGGCTGGGGATATAGCTCAGTGGTAAAGTGCCCCTGGGACCAATCCCTAGTGTCTCCTCTCTCTCACACACATATTGAGAAAATATGGGGCAACATGGTAGGTGATGAGCTCTAAGTCAACAGAGCTGATTCCACAGCTTAGGGCATTGTAGTAGGGGTCTAAACAGTGGCTGGACTGAGATCTCACACTCAAGATCATTTCCCTGATCCTGTGTCTTTAATTCACCAGCAGACACAGTGCTTTTATCAAGTCCTGCTTCCTGTGATAGTAGGACCCAAGACCAGTGCAGCACTGTCTAGCATTCCTCTAATGTCTGCTGAGGATCAAAGGCCCAGGGTTCTTGAATCAAGTTCCTCCTTGGTCCATTATCTTAGGCACCATCTTCCCATCGACTCTGCCTCGTTCAGCCAGAGGCCTATGATGGGAGCTTGAGGCCTGGAGTTGTCATGACTTTTTACTTAGCTGGCTGCAGCAGCACCCATTCCACAGGTGATCCAAAGAGAGCACTAGGCCCCCACCCCTGTGAGGCTGGAAGGCCCCTGGGCAGGGCAGAACCAGAAATTCTGCGGCCCTTCTCTCTCCATTCCAGACTGTCTGAAAGGACTCCAACCCTGAAGTTCATTTATTCCACTACACCCCTGTGGTCTTCCCGGTAAAAGCAGACATCAGCAAGTGCTGGCAGACCTGAACCCTGACTGGAGGTACAGGGGAACCCCAAAGAAGAGGCTGGGCTGAACAGCAAGAAGGAAACTTCTTAAGCACTTTTTTTTTTCTTTTTTAATTTTTTTT
>PVKS010042223.1:0-15560 GCA_004027875.1 Aplodontia rufa
TGAGCCGTCGCTCCAGCCCCTACACGGGACTTTTTGCTCCCTGTTTTTCCGATGAGGAAACTGAGGCTTGGAGGGCTTATGTAGGCTTTGTCTGGCTCTCTCAGGTCTTAGAGGTATCAGGGTTGGGGGGTGCCAGGCAGAACTCTGGAATTGGCAGTGTCTTGGGTTAAACTGACTTTGGCTTCTCTGCTCACTCCTGATGTGGCCTTGGGCAAGGGCTCAAATCTCTCAGACCCTCAATTTCCGCATCCATAAAATGGGAAGAAGTGTTTGGTGGTCTAATTCCTTGGTGGGAGGCAGATGTGACCTGGCAGTGGGTCCTCTGACCTCTCCCAGGGGCTTTGGACTGCACTTGATGCCCTGAGTGTGGGTCATGTTGGCCATTGGTGACTTTGGGGCTGATGCTGTAGGGCACCCCCATGGCCTGCTGAAGGAGGGCTGGCAGTTTGTCCAGTTGTGCACCCCATTTAGCTGCTACAGAGCTGGCCCACAAATCTCATCCTTAGGCACGAGGTGGTGATCGCTGCAGGGGACACCTGCTCTTCTGCCCCTCCTTCCATGCCCATCCCATGACCCTTAGGCTCTCCAGCACAGACTAGGGATAGTGCACTAGGCACAGGACTTGTGCTAAGGGTGGAGCGATGGCACTCACAGCCTGATGCAGTGGCACGTTGTGGAGGACTGGACTCTTCGGACCCCCTCTCTGCCTTGCCTAAGCCCCTCTCATAGGACCTGCTCCCCAAAGCCATCTGTGGGTTACAGATGCAGGTGCACAGTCACCGTGGCCGTGGGAAGTGAGAGGGATGGCTCCAGGCCCACCAGTCTCTAGAGCCACCTGCTGGCTGCCTTCCTTGCAGTCAAATGCCCCTCCACTCTTCCCGAGAGCAGGGTCCCTCCCCATCGCAGGGCACAGACTTGACGAGGAAAGAGGGTCATGTCCTGGTCATAGGTCATAGGTCATTCTGTGGCTTAAGAGCACAGGCTTTGGCACCTGGCCAGTCTGGGTTGCCGTGTGATGGTGCAAGTTACTGTCCTTGTCTAGGTCTTGTGAGCCAGGTGGAGAGGACCAGGCAGGAGCTGGGCTGAGCACATTGTGGTCATTCTGGGAGTGGTCTCTGACTGTTACCTGGAGGCTGCTGTCTCTCTGTCCCCTGTTTCCTAGGAATCTGGGGGAGAGTCTCCAACTTTGTAGGTCCACGCTTGAGCCCCCCTTTCTCCTAGTCTCTGTTTATGTTGGTGTAAACTGAAGTTCAGAGAAGTTGAGACTGTCCTTGGTCACACAGAGAGCCAGGTCTGAGTAGAGGTGGGTGGACCCTGGCTCAGGCTGCTCAATGGCAGCACCTCTAGGGGAGAGGTGACCCAGGGGAAGGGCACCCTTCGGCAGGACTGGTGGCCTCAGATGGCCTGTATCTCAGCAACGCCTCCCTTGCCATGAGGTGGAGAGACCCAGGGTTGGGGGTTCTGGCACATCCTCTCTGGGAGCTGCAGAGCTGGGGATGGAAGAGGTCTCCTCTGCTGCATCTTTCTCCATCACAGGTGTGAGACCTCAGCCTGCTGACTGCTGGGCTCCTGAGTGACAACCTGGCCACCAGCATCAACGATGGGCCCAGGCCCGGCTCTCAGCTGCACATTCCCACCTGCCCCTCGGCCCCCACCTGTCATCAGCTTCGCCCGTGCTGGGATTCCCACAGATGCCCACACCACATGGTAGTAGAGGCGTTAAAGCTTTCTGCGGGAGCCCAGGCCCTGGACAGGGAAGGGACTGCTTGGCTTTTGCCTGCATTTGATTGTCTGCCTTGCAAAGCTCAGAGTCTCTGAGCTTCCTGGGATGGTACCTCCCGTATCCGTGCCAACTGGAGGCCATCCAGGAACTCCCCTCCCATCTGGCATGGGCCCTCAGTGGGCAGTGCCCTAACTTGGCCACATGGCTGGCTGGAGTCATTGACAGTGGAAAGGCTGTCAGGGTGAGAGGAAGAGGTCACTGGGCAGCTCTGCTCTTCTGAGCCTGGGGTGGATGAGCTGGTCTCTCTTCCTACTTCAGATCCACCCTGGAGCCAGGAGGCATGCCTCTCCCTTCCGGTTAAACCATCCTGGAGCCCCAGTGGCTGCCCAGGGCTGGGTACTGAGCAGTGAACACAGCGAGAGGTCTTTTGCTGACTTAGGGGACAGCAGCATCCAGGTGCCCATAGATCCAGTAAGTCATGGGACACCAGAGTCTAGGTAACCTGAGCATCCCATAAGCCCTGGGACTCCATGGTCAAGAAGAGGGGGGATAGGGGTCTTTGGATCTAGGCTCCCTGGCTGTGTCCAGAACAGATGACCATCAACCTTAGCAACCCCCAATCGTGGGGCTGGCATCTTGAGCTCTTTGGGGGACAGAGACCTGGAAAACCATGGCTGGGGGACTCCCCACTGACCCAGGTGCACAAGAGCTCAGACTGGCATTTGATTTGGAGAAATAGAGTGAGTTATTTCCTCACCTTGTGCATGAAGCAGGTCACAGTACCACAGCTGACAGGGGACTTTCATGCGGGGGTCATTGGGCCTCAGTCCACTTTGGGCAGGAGAGGATTAGAATATCTCTTGGTGCAGATGGGGAAACTGAGGCTCAGCATGACCCCCCTCAAGGTGATACTGTGAAGGAGCACAGGGAAGGAGGGGACACAGGGCTCTGTCATTGAGGCCATCGCCTGCTATCTCTCTAGGAGTTTCTGAGTCTTGGAGAAAGAAGCAGAGGCCCTGCCTACCTGTACCAGCTGAGCTGACCTGGCTCCAGAGATTAACAGGATTAGCTACATCCTGGGGCTTGAGCTGGTCTTATCAGAGGCGCCACTCTGGGGGCCTTGCGGGTGTCTTGGCACGCTGTACCTCCGGTTCTGTCTGGGTTGCCTGGGCGAGCTGACTTCCACCCTGGCCGGCAGCCCATTCCTCTGCTGTGGGCCAGTGGTCGGGGGAGGTCTGAGAGGAGGACAGGTGGCCAGCTTGTGCACTGTGGACCTGGAATCAGGCGGCAGGATGGGGCGTCCAGGGTCCAGCCAAGCTCTCGGAGGCTGAGCAGGCCTCACCCTGCAGGCTCTCTGGGCCTTGCTGCCTCCTCTGTACAGAGCGGGTACTCAAGGGCCGTGGACTGTATGGCTCCACCTAGGGATTGCTGCCCTTGGAGGATGGGAGGGGACAAGGGTGGGGTTTTTGGGGTGTGGGGTAGGTGAAGGGGACTTGTGAATAGAGGGGCCCTGATGGTCTGGGCAGGGACTGACCTGCACCCAGAGAGTACTCATAGGATTAACAAGATTCCTACTTAACGAGCGCCCGCTAGGCTCTGCAGCCATCTATACATCATCCAGTGTTTGCCGTCTGTGCGGCTGTCTCCATCAGGGGAGGGGATGACACACTGTTCTCTAGGGTGGTGCTGTCAGGGTCCCTGTCCTGTTCTCCACTGGCCACTCCACAGTAAGTGCATTGGAATCTGCTGGAATCTGCCCCAACTGTGGGAGGCAGGGAAGGAGAGCAAGTGTTTTGGGGCCTGGAGGGTCTGGGTTGAGTCACAGCTGCACCATGGTTTACTGTGTGACCTTGGGAACTTGCTGCACCTCTGTGTGCCTCAGTTTCTCCATATCTGGGGGATGCTCCATCTCCATAGCGAGGAGGAAGGCAGCAGTGGGTTGTGAACACAGTGTGGATTATGTAACACTTGCTCCACCCTGGAGCATTAATGTGAACCCTCAGGAGGGCCACGGAGGGGTGAGTAGAATTCCCTCCACAGGGAGTGTCACGGGGGTAGAGATCTCATTTACACTCTCCCTAAACCTGCTCAATACAAAGTGTGGAATTCTCGTGAAACAAGCAAGGACCCTGCTGAAGAACACTGGAAAGCTGAAGAAACAGATTCTAGCTTCAGGAAAAGAGGTGCTGATGTGACGTGGCTTTGAGACCTATCCTCCGTCCCCAAACCCACACAACCAGTGTAAGTAGCACCTGACGAGGGGGCTGGAGTGGTGGCTCAGCGGTATGGTGCTTGCCTGGCATGCACAAGTGCACGGGTTCAAACCCCAGCACCCATGTATACAGCTAAGCGTCAGCAACGACAGCCATGTGAAAAACTCAATAAAAACTGAGTCTCTCCCTCTTTCTCATGTCCCTCTCTAAAACAAAACAAAAAAAAACCAAAACTAAAAACCACCTGGCAGGCCGATTCTTAATTTTGTCTGGAAAAGAAAGTGCATGAGAACTGCCAAGGCCCTGTTAGAAGCAGGTGCTTGCAGGCAGTGCCGGTGAAGAAGGGGCTCCCGCTCAGGATGAGAGCCCAGTGCGCCGACACCACAGCGCTTCCAAGCAATGGGGAACAGGTGGGCAATGTGACAAAGGCACCTTATCCTGGCCTTTGGATAACAGTGGAGCAAAGATCAAATCGAATCCCTGCCTCACACCATACACTAAGATGTATTCCAGATGGACTGAGGAGCTGTAGCACCTATGTATCTTGTATGTTTATGCTTGAAAGAGCAAGAGTGTGTGCGTGTGTGTGTGAGAAAATATACGAGAATATTTTTATGAACTGAGGCTGGGGATATCCTTTCTGAAATGCACTTAGAAGATTGATTTGATAATAGAGTATTTCCCCAAAAATCGGTTAAACAAAGCATTCTAAAGTGAGAGATGGAAGAAAACAGAACCGCTGGCGGGGCGAGTCTAGGGGGGATTGGGGGAGGAAGCGGGCGTCTGTGGGTTTTCTTTTCATGGACTCTCAGTATGTTTTGGCGTTTTCGTACCAGGAATGGTTCACGCAGCTATCGCAGTGATGCCAGATGACGTGTGTGGCTTCAGGGCCCACTGAATGCTGGGAGGGGCAGGGAGTGGTGAGAGTGTGAGGTGGTGGCGTCACTGGGGGGACGGTTGGAGAGCAGGCCTGGGGCTAGAGGTCCCCAGAAGCTGGTGTGGGGCATGGCGGGTGGCCAGAGGGGCAGCTTCTGCAGCTGGGCAGGGCCTGTCCAGGGTGCCCTCCTGGAGACAGTGTGCTATCTCTGCCTCTTTAACGCCCGGCTGGGCCCTTGCCAGTCTCCACCTTCCTGCCCCTGGAGTCCCCTCCCGTCCAGGCTCCAGTGCCTAGTCCCATTCTGGTTGTTAGCCTGTTCCACTCAGAGGCCCTGCTTAGGGGCAATGTCACCCCCTCCTAGGGGACTGGCCTTCCCCTTGCCAGCCTAGGCCAGAGGTTGGTTGTAACCTTGGTGGTCATTTTCCTAACACCGTATCGTGCCGTGTGCTGGGAATGTCATAGAATCAGGGTAAATACTGGCAGTAGACTCAGCTGAGTGAAGTTTGGAGAATAGGAACTTCTCTACCTGGGAAGACTCAGGTAGAGAGAGGGTGTTTGTCTTGCTGAATATCACACAGCAAATTGTTCATAGGATATTGAGACACTCAGTGAGGTGTGGGACCTCTCATCTGCCGCCTCATCTAACAGATCCTGTCCTCATTGTACAGATGGGGAGACTGAGGGAGGGATCCTGCGACGGTCACGCAGAAGTCAGGGACAGAGCTCCATTGGAAACCAGAGACTGCCTGGTTTGAATCCTACCGTTGCTGGCAGAGGCTTCCCTGTCCCCAGCTGTGAAAAGGGGCCTCCTGGGATAGCTGGGAATGTGCTGGGCACCCAGCACATGATCAAGAATTGTGCCCGATGGTCTTGGACTGCTAGGCCACCCTCCCTCTTCAGGGCCCAAAGACGTGCAGACTTGGGCTGGGCTAAAGAATAAACTTTACTCTCTCGGGGCAGGGCTTCTAGCTAGGCGGCATTTTGGTCAGGGACACAGAGCCATGCACACGCACTCGGTACAGGCAGGTGAAGCGTGAGTTCCCCCAGTTGCTCGAGATCTTCACCTTGACAGCACCAAAAGCCCGGGGCGGATGGTTCTGGAGAAGAGAATCATCATGGGGCGGCTCACTCAGAGGAGTGGAAAGAGACCCTCCCATATCTTCGGTGGAGAAACTAAGACCCAGAGAGGGGAATGGTCTATCCCAAGGCCACACAGCAAGTCAGACCCCGGGGCCGGGTGCTGAGACCAGAAGGACCAACCTGTGGTGGGTGGGAAAAGGTCTCTGGGAAGCCACTGCTTCTCTCTGGGTCTGTTTCCCCTTCGGGAAGATGGGAGAGGTACTAGCTGCCTCCCAGGATTGCTGTGGGCATGAACTTGGGACCAGAGTGCTCACCAGCACCGTGGGTGGAGACTGTACCTCACTTCCTGCCCAGTGCACAGGTTGGGAGAGCCTTGGCCCTCAAGACCTCACTGTAGGGCTTCAGTCTCTCAGGGAATTACGGCCCAAGATCACGCAGCATTTGTGTCTGGACTGAGATCTGGGCCGGTGTCGCTATTTCCAAGCCCCATGCGATTCCAGCAGCCTGCTGTCCCGCTTCTGTTCCCAAACCCCTCCCCCTCCAGGCCTGCTTCCCTACCTGCACTTGGATCGGGTGCTGGTTAGGGGCCCTCCCAGTATGGGGACTCTAACTTTGGAGCCAGCAACCCCCATGGGTTCTAGCTGCCGTCCCTGGGAGGAAATGCGCGAGAGGATTCCCTGGTGGCCAGGAAACGTGGATGACTGCCGTGGGCTGGGTGCAGTGCTGGCCCTGGTTCCATCCCTGTGAGTTTCCTGGGCTGTCCAGTGGGTTAGTAAAAATTGTGCACTTCCTGGGGGCATGGGGGATGGAGTGGGTCCCAGGGCGAAGCCCGCATATAGAGCACCCTTAGGTGCTCCACCCGGGCCGCTCTTCTCAGGTACCTGGAGTGGGAACATCTGAATGGTGTTTTCTGGCTGAAACTGGAACGCCCCCAGGAACACCTCCTCCCTGGGGGAGCTTTCCATGCCCTGTGGAACCAGAATCAAGGTGTCAGATGCAGGCGGGGTCCTCAGAGGGTGGGGACAGTGGGCAGCGTTCAGTCCAGCACAGGGTGGTGGGCAGGAAGGCAAGGGCCTGGGAGGCAGAGGCTGAGGGGCTGCCCCTAACTCTGCGTTGACTTGTTGGGGTGCCTCCCAGACCCTTCTCTGAACCGCCTTTGACTGAGAAGGTCCTCATAATTCTCAGGACCTCAGCAAAATGGGGTTCAGTGGTCTCTGAAGACAGTCTTTACTGCTTGTGCAAGCTGAGCTTGGAGCCCTGCCTGCCCATTCCCAGCCCTGCCTGCCCATTCCCAGCCCTGCCTGCCCATTCCCAGCCCGAGAGCCTCCCGCTGCACAAGGCTCCCTGCAGGGTGTGCTCACGTAGATGACGAAGTCCTTGGGGGCGGTGTCCAGGCTGCCCGACAGCGAGATGGTCTTGGGGATGTGCTGCAGCGTGAGGTTGGACAGGTAGACCTTCTGGGCCAGTCGGATGGTCACCTGGCCACGGTCACCCGCGAAGGCCCAGCAGTTGCCAGGTGTCACATTGGGCTAGAAGAGACAGGTTATGCTGAGTCCTGGGTCCCTGCACTCCCTGCGCTCTGGGAGGAGCTGTCTGTAAAGCTTGGCCGGAGCACCACCCCTTCCAGGGAGGTCCCTGCCCGCTGGTGGCAAGGTAGAGCCAGTGCAGACAGGGCCTGCTTGGGTCTCCCAGCCTCCAGCTGTCCCCCTTGGCACCCGCTCACTCACTCATCCTTCCCATCAGTCCATGCAGTCTGTCACCCTTAACTTAGGCACCTTCACTGTACCTATTTTGCAGACAAGGGAACTGGGTAACAGCAGGGAAATGACTGGCCCAGAACCATGCGGAGCTGGAAGGCAGCCGGGCACTTTGACCCTGGACCAATCACTACAATTTCCTGCCCCACACAGAGGACACGGGTTCGAGAGGGAGAGAGTTTCAGCTGAAATCACAGCAAAGGTGTTCATTCAGTAGCTTTTAGCCCCTGGGACTGGATGCTCAGCCAGGAGTTGCTGAATGGAGAGGCACCTGCTCTGTGACCCAGACAAGCCCACTCCCCTCTCTGGGCCTTTCCGCATCTAGGAGGCAGGATTCCAGAGCCTGGAGAGCTCAGGTTTGGGTTCCGGCTCTGCTGTGTACCAGTGACCAGCTGTGTGGTGGCAGTCAAGTGACCTGGCTCTGTGGGCCTTGGTGGCCTGCTTTGTATCAAAGGCCCATTCTCTGCATGGCTTTGAGGGTGCCCTGACCCGGAAGTCTCAAGGGCTGGTCTGGGGGCCTTTTCCAGCACCAAGGCAAGCTGTCTGCGTGCCCTGCTCCTACCACAGCCCTCCTGCTCCCCACGCGGCCCTGCCCTTGCCACTGCCTGTCTCCTTCCTCCAACCCTGCCCAGGTCCCACGGCCCTTGCTTCCACCCCATCCTCCATTGCCAGCTTCTGTCGGGGCACCCCGTCCCCGTCCCCTGCCTCGAGGATCACGTCCGGGGGCTGAGCGTAGTTCCACAGCCGGATCCAGCTCCAGTAGGAGCGGGCCTTGTCGTGGTTGTATGTGGCCGATGTGTGCTCGAAGTCGATGCTGGCCCCTGTAAGGAAGGCGGGTGGCGTCTCAGCTTCTGCCTGGGGAGCGGAGTCGCACCCCAGGTACTCCCAGAGCGCTGGGAGGGCTTGGGAGTCGTGGAGCCCTTTCTGGACCTCAGTGCTCTCCTCTGGGCAATGGGTCTGACCATAACCATGACAGCAGTGAAAGAGCCCCCACCCAAGCACCCACCCTCAGGGCTGCTGAAGGCAGGTATGTTAATATGCCCGGAGCCTGGGGGAGCTGTGCTGCTGTGTCTGGCAGCCACGTTGTGCTATTGCAGCTGGTTTTTACCCCCATGGTTCAGAGTAGAGAGGGGAAGTTCCAGCCTTGAGAAGGTGAATAGGACCAGTGTTGCTTAGGGGTTGGGGCAGATGCTCTCTGACCCCCACATGTCACTAAGGCTGGAGTGCTCTCCTGGGGTGACTGTGGTCCCTGCCCCTCATCACCTCCTGAGAGGCCCTTAGTCACTCTTTGCAGCCTCATGTCTGTCTTGGTCTGGAACGCTCTTCCCTCCTCACAGGCCTCAACCCACATATCCCTTTGCTTGCCCTAGTCCCCTCTATCCTGGCCGCCTACTTTATTGTCCCGGAAGCCCTCATTCCTGTCTGCCATTCCGCCCATGCTGGGTTATTTCTGGCAGGGAGGGCTCTGTCCTGCTAACCATTGTGTGCCAGCCCCAGGTTTGGAAAACGGTGCATGGTGAGGAGCAGTGAGAGGGAAGTACAGCATGGGGGTCATGGATTCCCAGCCCTGTCCCTGCTGCAGACTCCATTAGAGAAAACCAGAGGGGAACAGAGGTTAGCTCTGCAGATGAACTTCCCCAAGCAGAGGGTGCAGCATCCCAGAACTGACCTCCACCCTCTGAGGGGTTTCTGAGGACACTGAGGTGGGCAGAAGTGGGAGGGGAGGCCACTTACCTATAGACTTCAGGGCAAAGTCTGGCCTTTCGATGTAGTCGCCTTGGATCATCTTCATTATTTTCTGGGTCATTTTGTCCTGAGAAGGCAGAAAACACAAGCTATGCTCTGAGGGTTCTTACAGATCATGCTCCCTGGGTCTGCGCCCTTGACAGGCGATGGGTGCGGCAGGACACCCTCTGCTCCCTACCAGCTTACACTGGTGGAGCTGTGGCTGGCCAGAGTCTTGACTGTCCATCCGTAAGGTGGGGCAGCCTTGGAGCCTCCCACAGCTGCGAGGGCTGCTCTGAGGACAAGAGGGAGCTATGGAGCCTGCAGGGACCCGACCCAGCCTCCCCTTCAGCACCCTAGGAAGTGTGGACTGCTATATCCCCATTCTATTTTATTTTTTGGTGCCAGGAATTGAACCCAGCAGTGCTTAACCAATGAGCCACATCCCCAGCCCTTTTTAAATTTTTTTTTTAAAATTTTAAGACAGGGTCTCACCAAGTTGCCCAGGGCCTCGCTAAGTTGCTGAGGCTGGCTTTGAACTTGCCGTCCTCCTGCCTCAGCCTCCAGAGCCACTTTGAGTACAGGCGTGATCCACCGTGCAAGGCTATCATCCCCATTTTAAAGATGAGAATACTGAGGCACAAAGGGATAACAGGGCTAAGCTCACGCAGGGCCCATTCAGTTTGGTTCTAGAGCTCAGGCCCTAAACCTTCAGCTCTTCGTTTCATCAGACTTCACAGTTGTGGTCGATTCTGTTTTCCAGCAACGGCTGCAACAAGGTCTCCCAGTCCGCTCTGTTTTCAGCGCGACTCTGCCACCTTCCCCTTGCGGGGCAGGGTGTAAGCTCCCTTCCCGTTAGTCTGGGCTGGTGACTGTGGCTGAGTCCTAAGAGGGAATGGAACACTGCCGGTTCTCTGGGGCACCCACTCCTGGAAGCAGCTGCTGCGAGGAAGCCCAGGCCACACAGAGAGATGGGTCAGCAGCCCAGCTCGGCTCCAGCTGCCAGCCAGCATCAACTCCAGACCTGTGAGTAAAGCTACCCGACGACTCCACCCCTTGAATCAAGTCACCTCCAGCCTTCAGGGCTTCCCAGCTGAGGGCCCAGGTGCCGCAGAGACCAACCATCTTTGCCCTGTCCTGACCCTGAACTCTGAGCACGACACAGTGGTTGCTTTACACCACTAATTAGTGGGTGGCTTATGCAGCCATAGTAACTAAACAGCAGCAGGTGTCACAGGGCAGTAGTTATAATTCTATTTTGTTGATGTGAAGACTGAGGCTCAGAGATGTTGATGGTCTGCCTTAGGTTGCACAGCTCCTTAATCTTGCCTTGTTTGTTGGGCAAATGCTCATTTATTCCTTCTCAAAACTGGGTCATCAACCTCAAGAAATGTCCTTGATGGGCCCCACCCTTCTTCCTGCTCCAAATCTACGTAGGAGTTTCTTTGGGGTCCAGAGGTACTGGGATTGCCTTGAGGGCAAGGATGGTATTTAATGTATCCCTATCCCTGAATCCCAGTATAGGGCCTGGCACACAGTAGGTGCTTAATGGTTGTATAGAGTAGTGTAGGCTTTTGGCTTCTACCTTTGTTAAAAGGAAATAAACAGTTTAAGGAGCCCCCACCATATGACGGAGATTATTCCAAGGATTATGTGAATTGTCACATTTAATCCGTACAACAACCCATTTTCTGGACGAAGAAGCACAGAGAAGTCAAGTGAAGTGAGCAGTGTCACACAGCTTATGGGTGGTAAACATGGGATTGGAATCCAAGTACTTGACTCTAGAGCCCGTGCTACTCCCTCTCTGGGTCAATGGCCCCCTCTCCAAACTCCCGTGTTGCCCAGCTCTGCTTCCGCCCCATTGCAGAGAGGCAAAGAGCCTCATTCCCGTGAGTGACGAGTGACTGACTGATAAACCCTCTCCTCCAGGGCCTCTCTGAACAGTGTCCCTGAGAAGCTTAGCGGGAGAGGAAGGAGCACTGGAAACCTTGGACATTGGAATAACAAAAAGTTTCAGAAAGTTTTATTTAATCTCACATAATGGAATCCCCATCTGTAAATTCCTAAAAATGCAGCTTCTAGGTAGAGGAGGAGGAAATGAAAATTCACTAGATGGTTTGGTAAATGAGGCTGAGATGACCTCCTGAGCTATAGGACAGAGAGGAAAAGGAAAATGGAGAAGAGAAAAAACTACAGGATGAGTTCAGGCGCTGGCATCCAAATAACAGGAGTGTAAAACGTGGAAAGAGCATGCGGGACCAGTTTGATCACACGACTGAAGGACATTTCTTAGGAGCGAAGGACATGAATGTGTGCACTGCGAGCTTCCTCAGGCATGTTCCATAGGCATGTTCTCATGACATTCTAGATGAAGGTGCGATGTCGGGCTTCCAGGCAAGAGGTAGCAAGGTACAGACGCCCGTGCTTACAAAAGCCACAACTCGAAAAAGGCAGTTTCCAAAATTGTATTTCGAAGTCATTTTGAGCTCGGGAAGCATCATGGGCCAGATGATAATTTTATTCTAATCACTGATGATTCTGATCATGGATTAAGGATCTGGGCTTAGGCCAGACTATGAACTACTGCTGATGAAAGAAAAGCAACAATGTCGTGATGGTCACACAGGGCTAAAGTGCTAAAATTGGGGACTTGAGGAAATCGAAACATGGCTAGTCTTCCCCACAAGATGTTAACCGAATTCAAAGACTATAGGAGCTGGGCACGGTGGTGCAAGCCTGTAATCCCAGAGCCTCAGGAGGCTGAGGCAGGAGGATCAAAGTTTGAGGCCAGCCTTAGCAACTTAGTAACACTCTGTCTAAAAACAAACAAAACAAGCAAAAAGTGGGCTGAAGATATGGCTCAGTGGTTAAGTGTCACTGGGTCCAATTCTTGGTTTAAAAAAAAAGAAGAATCCAAGAGAGGAGAGTTGATGGGAAAAGCAATATTTTAAGAGATAGAGGTTAGCATTTATAAAATGATTGAAAAATATCAACACACAGATTCAAAAAGCACAGGAAACCTCCAAGAAGATTCTATATAAAATATTAGACACAAAAGAATGTCCTATAAGCCCCAGGAATAAAAAACAGATTAGACCCAAAGGATCAATAATAAGAGTGGCATTATAATTCTCAATAGCAACAGTAGAAGCTTGAATCCGGTGGTAGACTTCCTTCAAAATTCTAGGAGAAAGTTTTCTTTCTGGAATTCTACACCCAGCTAAACCATCAATCAAGGGCAAGGGTAGAATAGAGATGTTTTTAAATACGCAAATGCTAAACATACACCTCTTCTTTTACTCTTTTCTCAGTAGTTACTGGCGGAATGTGTTTCCTTAAAATGAGGGACAAAACCAAGAAAGGAGAAAACTTAGGATGTAGGAAACAGGACATCAGAAAAAGCAGTTCGCTGTTTGGGGGCAGAATGACGTCTCACCTGATCTGACATGGCCTCCATCTGCTGGAGTTTGGCAATGAGCAGGTTCATGCTACCTCGAAGGTCCTGGATTTCCCCAGTGTGGTGCCGCACCTTCTCCTGGTACATCCTTTTCGGGAGTGAGTGAAAACCAGAGCTCGCTGCCTTGTAACGCCACTATTGTCACCTCAAGTGCTGCCTGTGCTAGTCAGCCCTCAAAGAACTAGCTTCAGATCTGCTCTCTTGGGTTCCATTCCTGGGTGCACCCAGAAGGTGATTATCTCGGAAACATTATTCATTCTGTTCTTTCTGCTTGGAATAGGCTTAAGACCAGCTCATGCCTTCCAAATGGTTCTGAGTATGTTTGCTATTAAGGATGCTGCTACCAGGTGGTGACTTGGTTAAAATCTCCTAGCTCCCATCTCCTGATCACTGACTACGGGCCAGGTACTATTCACTTTTTCTGTAATACCCGTAATTACCTAGGGCAAGGTTGAGTGCTATGTCCCATCTCCTACCTAAATGAGGAGTCAAAGGCTCAGAGAGATGAAGGAGCTTTTGCGTAGACAGGTAGAATCTATGGGAGCTAAGACTGAAGCCCAGGTTCATCTGACTGCGGAGCTCACGTTGCTAGCCACTCTACCCCAGAGTTCTTCCTATATATATATATTTTTTTAGGTGCTAGAACTTATCAGCAGGTTCTTCTTACCTCAAGCTCTGCAGTGGACTACTTATGCTGTCGTCCTGGTGGAGTGTTAGAGAAAGCAGAAATATCCTTCAGATGGCTTAATCTGGGACTAATAGAGCTCTATCCATCCATTGTCCCAAACCATAAATCCATCCTCTCATCTATCTTCCCATCCACTCTTCCATCCTTTCACCCACTGTCTACCCAAATTCTGAACTCCAATGTACTCTTCTTTTTATCCATCCATCCATCTACTCTTCCATCTCCCTAACCTCCCTACTCATTACCCCTCCCATCCATCCATCCATCCTACCCCATCATGTCTCCTCCTCCTCATCCATCCACCCACCCACTCATATTTATCGCATCTGCCCTCACAACCATCCATTCTTCTGTTTATATGTTCCTCTATCCTTCCATCCAGTTCTCCCATCCCTACTTCCATCACCTCCAACATCCATCCATCCATCCATCCATCCATCCATCCATCCATCTATCTATCTATCTTCCTATCCATTCTGCCGGTCTTCAGACTCCCATCTGGTCATCTAGTCATTCAACATTGATGGTGGCAGCCCTTTGCTTGGCACTGAACTGGAATTACTCGGAGGTATCATTCCTATTCCTTTTTCCTTCCTTCAAGTGGCTGCCAGTAGAGTTAGGGAGATAGTCATGATTATAGAAAATCGTGGAAGAAAAGAAGGGAATGCAACCACTCTGCTGGGTGTTTCTGGAGGAAGCGACATTTTAGTGGAATCTTGAAGAATGTGAAGGAGTTCATAAGGGAGAGAGGAGGGAGAGATAGGCCCCTTAGATCCCTGTTCCCTGTTGCCTTGTGAGACTTCCAGAAACAGAGCTCTAGCCATTTGCCCCCTCTTCTTCCCTCCCCAGAAGCAACAAAGCAAATAAGTCTAATCTCATTTAAGCAGGAGAAAAAAAAAAACTGCTGCGGAGAGGGGAGGGTGGGGAGAGAGTTCCCATTCTCAACACCTCACTTTATTTGGGGGCCTTAAGAAAGGAGAGGTGGTCACCTCTGGGGGTGAGTGACAGGAGAGCCATCCTGGTAGCTGACTAATGCATATGGTCTTTGAAAGTCACATTTAGCAGGAGAGATGGGTCCCAGGCAGGTGACATGACAAAAGCAGAGATTTGGGATGAGTCAGAAGTCGGAGAGTGTCCAGATTTGGTGAAAGCAAGAGGAGCTATGGAGAGGCTGAGGTTGGACTAGTTGGCTGCGGGGCCTGAGGAGGGCACACACTCACCTGCCAGACTTCCATTTTTGATGGTAAATGCATAGAAAACACCCAGAATCCTGTGGGGACATAAGAACAAGAATGAGTCACTTAGCATAAAGGGTGAAGAGCCAAGGCTCTGGAGATAAGGCAGCCAGGTTCAGATCCCAGCCCCGCCACTTGCTAGGTTGTTCCATACGTAATGTCTTATACCTTGGTTTCCTTCTCCTTCAAAAGGGAATAGCAGGGGGCTGGAGCGGTGGCTTGGTGGTTACGGTGCTTGCCCGGCATGCGCAAGTACACAGGTTCAAACCCCAGCACCCACGTACACAACTAAGTGTCAGAGCAACGGAAGCCATGTGAAAAACTCAATAATATTGATTCTCTCTCTCTCTCCCTCTCTCTCTCTCTCACTGTCCTTCTGTCTTAAAAAAAAAAAAAGGAATAGCAGCAATATGTACTTTATGTTCACATGAGATCGTGTAATTTATGTCCTGTTGATTATGTCTCCCGCCACGCTCCACCCCAGCCTTGCTGGGGATCAGCACAGAGAGAGCAGGGTGGCTTCTGCATTTTATGAACTCCACGCTGGCTGAAGTCTCACCATTTCAATCATTATCTTAACGTCTTTAAAACCTTTTTTTGTTGTTGTCGTTCTTGATAATACTCTGAACTAACTAGGAATAGAACTTCCACAGTCTGATCAAAGCCCACAGCTGACATCCTGCTTACTGGGGAGAGAGTGATTGTTTCCCACTCAGATCAAGAACATTTCAATTCAACGTTGTATTGGGGGTCCTAGCTGGGTCAGCTGCTGCGACAGGAGGAATCGGCAAGCAGAGTCTCC
>PVKS010042224.1:0-15569 GCA_004027875.1 Aplodontia rufa
CCCACTGAATGGGCACTCAGCATATGACAAGTGTTCCCTACTCTTTGAATCTCAGCATGGATTTCTAATGCACACAACAGAGAGGAATGGAAGGAGCATGCATTTGCAATGGCTTTCAGCACCTGGTAGCTATCCTGTTTTGGCAGCATTGAAAAACTGAAGGAAACAGGAGAAATGGATCTAGGAAAATGAAGGAATAAAGAAGCTAGTCTTCCCAGTTTCCATGCTTACGATGGGATGTAGAATATACTTTCCCTTTGAGTGCTAATAATGTTGTGGATTAAAGATGTTCCCAGGGCTGGAGTGGTGACTCAGCGGTTTCAGCACTTGCCTGGCAGGCACAAGGATCCAGGTTCGAACCCCAGCACCACGTACACAACTAAGTGTTGGAGCAACAAAGGCCATGTGAAGGACTAAATAAAGTTGTTTCTCTCTTTCTCTGTCTCTCTCACTGTC
This sequence comes from Aplodontia rufa, assembly GCA_004027875.1. Classification (NCBI taxonomy): domain Eukaryota; kingdom Metazoa; phylum Chordata; class Mammalia; order Rodentia; family Aplodontiidae; genus Aplodontia; species Aplodontia rufa. The sequence goes on from PVKS010042224.1 coordinate 457, forward strand.
CCTCTCTTTAAAAATAAATAAATGAATAAATACAGTGAACTTTATAAAAAAAAGATGTTCCCAGATCAACCTAAAACCATGATTATTATTTATAACTGCATTTCTAGGAGAAAAAAAATAGGTTCCCAATACCAACCTATCAGTTTAAAAGTAAACCTTTAGAACACAGAACTTCAGTGAGTTTGCACTTGGTGTGTGAGTGGCCCTTTTGTCTGTCAGTGCTTTTGCCTTTTGGGGTAGCTGTCCAGAGAAGGGGGTGGCAGTGTCTCAGGGATGCAAATAAAGGAGTGGGGGCTGGGGAGTGTGCCCCACCTGCTCTGGTTGACTCTGACATCCTACAAAAGAAAGACAAGAACATGCACTTAGTTTCCACATGTCCTTCCTGTCAGGGATTCTGTTCTTACTTCCTTCCTTAAAATATCAGCTTGCATCTCTTCCCCAGGGGTTGTGTCTACTTATTACCTACTCATTCAACTGTTCTGTTACATCAGGTTCCCTTGCTGATATGGACTCTGCAGCCAGTTCTTTTATGCTAATTTTTCTGTCTGAGAGAATAGGTTCTGTTTCCAAGATTAAGGGATGGTGGAGAGCAGGGACCAGCTTGAGTTCTCAGTTGGACCTGATAGGAGACTGGATGGTGATAACCACAACAAGCTCCATTTATGGAATTGTCCCTCTGTCATGGCCCACATGGAGTGCTTTACATGGATTGCTTCTTATAACAACCATGTAATAACCCAACGAAGGAGGTGCTATTATTATTCCCATGAATAAAGAGGCTAAGAGACTCCCCCAAGTGACACAACTAGAAGAGCCAACACTCAAACCCAAGGCTGTCTGAACCCATAGCTCTTAATAAGACCACACTGTATGAGCTGGGCAAGTTGGTAGACTCTCTGGGCTAGAGGAACTAGACAAGCATCTGTCCCTCCCTTTAGAGATAATCTCCACTTCCCTTTCCTGCCTCTGCAGCACCTTTCAGCCCACAACATGCTGCCCCCTTTCTGTGAAATCCCTCTGGCTCTCCCAAAAGGTGATGGGGTTTCTCTCACTTGTACAAGCTCACTTCCTGGCTGCTGACACTTCTCCTCCAGCTCCTTGACCTGGACTCCAAGCCGGGTGACCTCCTCAGAAACTTTTGTGATGTACTCATCCCTCTCCTTCCAGATCTGCTGTTCCAGCTCCCTCAGCCTGGACAGCAGGAGATCCCGCTGGTCCTCCAGCTCCTGCTGCAGCCTCTCAAAAGTGACTTCTACTTGTTGTTTCTTGTTTTCAATCTGAGTCTGTCAGGGACAGAAAGATGGACATGGTCAGAGAGGAGTTCACAGCTAGCTTCCACAGGGATCATTGATGTACTTTTTTTTTAAGAGAGAGAAAAAGAATCAATTTTATTTTTCATCTGGCCTTTGTTTCTCTGACACTTAGTTGTGTAAGTGGTGCTGGGTTTTGAATCCAGGTCCTCACACATGCCAGACAAGTGCTCCAACCTCTGAGTTCCTACTTTGATGTACTTATTATTAAGAGGAATAGGAAATGAGGAATTCTAAGACTCAATCCTCCAAATAAAACTATGGTAGAAGTAGATAGGCCTTAGGATAAACTTACAAGGGTTATGCTTTTGTCTTTACTAGAAATTCTAATTATGATGCCATATTGTGCTCTCAGAGCCATGTTGAACTTTCCAAAGGACCTTCCACATCTGCAATGCCACCTTAACTCAATTGTATATTCTTTAGTTAGATGGAGATGATTATAGTAATTTATTAGAGAGAAATTAAGGCAAAAGGAAGTTGTAATTAGAATCAACACAGGTTGGTGGAAGAGTATGTGACCCTGGTTTTTAGTCATTGAAGTCTGGATGAGAGGTATGAGGGAGCCAGAGAACCCCATCATTAGCCTACTATCCTTAGGGTCAGTCTTGTGGTCAGGACTAGAATCCAGACACTTATATACAACTTTGGACCCCAAGTCTCCCATCTGAAAATTGTGTTTTCAAGCAGACACAATGTGGTCAAATAGTAAAGGACTAAGAGTCAAGAGACTCAGGTTTTTGTCATTTCGTCATGAACCTGGGTTTTGCCATGTGACCTTTGGAGCATCATTTTTCTGGAACTTAGTTTTCTGTTCTGTAAGAAATAGATAAAAAATGGATCTTGGAGCCCGGTACAGGGGCACATGCCTGTAATCCTGGAAATTCATAAGGCTATGGTAGGAGGATGGCAAGTTCAAGATCAGCCTTGGCAACTTAGTAAGAGGCTCTCTCAAAATAAAAAATAAAAAAGGTCCTGGGATGTAGCTCAGTGCTACCCAGTGCACCTCTGGGTTCAAATCCCAGTACCACACATACACACATAAATGGGATCTTAGGTTAGAAGACATCAGAACCAACTCTAGCTCTGATGTTCTGAGATCCCAAGTCCCTTTGTGTACAACAGCAGAAAGAAGAATAAGAACATTTTGCCAGGCTCTTTCCTGCTAGGCAAGAGATACCAGACAACAGACTTCCCCCATCTGGTTAGGAAAAATCCCAGAGAAGAAGGTGGCAAGTGGCATGGCCTGTACCAGAAGTTCGTGGAGCTTCTGGTCTTCTCTACACTTTATATCTTCCATCTTGTCCCTTTCTGTGCTCAGGGCTTCCAGCCGACTTTTGAGACGATCCTGTGGGAAGAAGAAGGGGCACAAAGAGGTGGCTCCATTAATAACTCAACTCACAAATATAAATTTTCTATCACATTCTGGGTACACCACTGAGTGTGAAGGATTCGAAGGTGACAAACACCCAGTTCTTGGCCCTCAAAGGATCACCATCTAGGGCAGGAGTCGGTTGCCATGGATTAATATATGGACAGACAAATGCAGTAGTAGAGGCGTGCACACAGTGAGATGGGAACACAGAGGGGGACAATTCTGCCCACAGGCCACCCGGTTCCCTTCACCCACAACAGGACATCATCCTAGCCAAACTGGCCAAGGGAAAGCCAGGCTTCTTACCCTGTAGGGTTGAATGGCCTCGTCAAGGAGCCCCACAGTATGGGCCTGGTGGGAGGGACCCTCCCGGCAGAACACACAGAGGAACTCTGAATCATTCTTGCAGAAGAAGTAGATCTTCTCACCGTGCTCCTCGCAGTAGGTCTCCCCCATGGGGCCCAGGGGCACAGGGGCCACAGAGGTCTCTGTCTGCTCCTCCTCCTCCTCTTGGCAGAGCGGGCAGAGTAGGATCCTGCCTGAGAGCTGGGCCCCCATTTGGGCACACACAGGGAGGCAGAGGCTACAGAAGGTGTGTCCACAAGCGGCAGTCACTGCATCCTGCAGGGGCCTCCCGCAGACAGGGCAGGCAGCCCCCTCCTCGACCACTTGGAGGGAGGGAGTGGAAGGCATCCCTGTGCCTTCCCCAGCTGGTCCACACTGAAATTGAGTCACTTTTAAATGCGTCACCAAAGGAAAGGAATACAAAGCTGGCAGAGGAAGGAATGTCAGAATGGAGAAGCCACCTAGCCCCGCCTTTTGCACTCCTCAGAACCTTGGCCACCACCCATGAGCTAAATGGGTCCAAACTCCAGGGCATCATGAACTACACAGAGGTGGCCAGGTGAGCTAGGTAGTTCTCCACTCCTTCTGTCACCTTCTAGCTCCTAGGGTGGGGAAAAGAGTTCCCCATGAGGTCACAGGGAGCTGGGGTTTCCTGGAATCCTCTGACCACTGTGGGGTGGAGAGAACTGGGGAGGAGCCGTTTCCTGTCAGATCGAGCAGGTGGGAGCCATAAACTTCTGTCTATGAGGTGTGCCTGCAGCACCAAAGTCCAGGCTGGAGTGGTGGCTGACTTCTGGAAACTCTGGGGGACTCTGTTCAGACATAGGGGTCCTCTCAGAGGTTCCCCTCCTCTGCCCTTTTTTCTCCACCTCACCTCATTTGCCATGCTGGTTTTTCCTGTACACCCAAATCTCTTACTGCTGTGGAACACCATCTCTGCTGGAGTCTGATTAACCCTGGATTTCATTTTTTTATATTTTAACTGCAGGTAGGAGAAGACAAGCAACCATAATGCAAATGAATTGTTGATTTAAAAAAAAGGCATAGAAAACTCAACTAGTTAAAGAGATAAACACATTCAACTACACTTATCTAGGGCTACCATTTTCACATCATTAGAGCCAATTCTAGTAACCCCCCTTTGAGGCATGTAACATTACTTTCATTTTAGGAGAAGGAGATATAAACAGAGAGGTAAACTTGCTTTCTGAAAGTCACAGAGCTTGAAAGCCACAGGCTGGGGACAATCCAGGTCTCCAGGCTTCAAGTCTTGTGTTCTTCCTGCACTCCAAGCCAAGACAAAGATCCAGAAGCCTGGGGGCTTTTTCTGCTCACCTGCATCTGCAGATAAAACCAGTCACCATCCTTCCTCCCCTAGATGATCAGCCCCGCACCTTGTTGTTGCCTCCTTTTCCTTCCAGTTACTTTGTACATTACTCCTTGCCTCTACCCCTAGGAAGAGCTCAGTCCTGGAGCTACATTGTCAAATATGTGAACTACCAGCCACATGTGGCTACTGAGCATTGAAATGAATGTGCAAAATGCACATTGGATTTAAAAGACTTAGCATAAATAAAAGGAAATTAAAATATTTCATTAATAATGTTTTATGCAAGCCGGTACGGTGGCGCATGCCCATAATCCCAGCACCTTGGGAGGCCGAGGCAGGAGGATTGAAATTTTGAGACCAGCCTCAGCAACTTAGCAAGACTCTGAGCAATTTAGAGACCCTGTCTCAAAGGTAAAAATGGGCTGGGGATGTGACTCAGTGGTTAAGTGCCCCTGGGTTCAATCCCTGGTACCAAATAATAATAATGATAATAATAATAATAATAGTTTTATGTAGAATACATGTTGAAATAAAAATGTTTTGGAAATAGTGGGCTAAAAAATATATCATTAAAATTAATTTTTCAGTTTGCTCTTTAAAAGGCTACTAGAACATTTTAAATTGCATACGTTATTGCTCGGAAGACACATAGCTCTGACTTCCATCATGGTCACTTCCTACTTGTTGACCTGGGGCAAGCTGACCTGGCTAAGCCTTAGCTTTCTGATTTATGAAATGGAGATCCTAATAGTACCAACATTATAGAGCAGAAAGGTGGAATAAATAAGATGATGAGTTTAAAGTGCTTTTATGAGTGTTAGGTGTGTAGTCATGGTAGAGAAATGCTGGACATGACTATTTTTCTTTCTCCTCCCCCATGCAGAGTGTATTTTGAAACCTGTGGAAGCCAGTTGGGACATCACCAGGTACACCCCAGCGCAGGACTTTATCCGAGTCCCCACACTCCCTCCCTGCTGACTGGCAAGCCCTGGGCTGACTGATAACTCTAATCTCCCTGGAGACAGCTGGTCACATTGTAGTGAGTCAGGGTGGCATCATCACTGGGGGACCCAGTCTCTCTCCTGTCCCCAAAAGAAGACCCATCTCTTTTCACAGCGGTGGGCACAAGTTCCAACACTCTCCTTCTACTGTAAGGAGTGTCTCCAGATGGACAGAAAGCAACGGGCAAGCCCCAGGCCATGGTCATTGGCCCAGACAGTAACTGAGGTCCTCTCTGGAATGCTGTGAGCCCCTCCTCCTCCCCTTCTCTGGCATTTCTTCACCTCTTCTATTGGCAGGTATTTTTTCTGTTCCCAAGAGATCAGGAAAACGGAACCCGGCACCAGAGATGCAAGTGGGTGCCTTGTCTGAGTGTGTGTGACTATGTCTGTGTCCGTTGTGTGCACACGTGGGTGTTTGAGTGTGGGCCCTGTGCCCTCACTGCTCTCCCAGTCCCTCCCCCTCAACCGAGCAGAGACGGTGACCTTGAGGGGGCCACAGGACCAGCAGCTCCAGCATGGCCACAGCTGCCTCTGTGACCAGCCTGGCAGATGAGGTCAACTGCCCCATCTGCCAAGGGACCCTAAGGGAGCCCGTCACCATCGACTGTGGCCACAACTTCTGCCGCGGCTGCCTCACTCGCTACTGTGAGATCCCAGCTCCAGAATCCGAGGAGGCCCTCACCTGCCCGCTCTGCAAAGAGCCTTTCCGCCCGGGGAGCTTCCGGCCTAACTGGCAGCTGGCCAACGTGGTGGAGAACATCGAGCGCCTCAAGCTGGTGGCCACCCTGGGCCCAGAGGAGGAGGAGGTCTGCCAGGAGCACGGGGAGAAGGTCTACTTCTTCTGCGAGGATGATGAGGCGCAGCTGTGCGTGGTGTGCCGCGAGGCCGGAGAGCACCGGACCCACACTGTGCGCTTCCTGGAGGACGCCGCAGGTCCCTACAGGGTAGGAGCAGGGCCCGGGGACCCCAGAGTGGGCGCAAGTTGATAGGGACCAAGAGAAGCAGACCACCCTGAACCGCATTCTTTCTCCTTACTTATCTGATCACCCAGGCAGTAAACCCAGGCACAGAAAATCTTGGGATTATCATTTAGCGTGTCTTAGGTTGCTTACTTGTGGCCCACAGACAATAGGAGCTCAGTAAGTACTTATTGAATGATCAAGTGACCAAAATATGAATGTGTGTGTGTCTATGCGACGAATCAGTCTGGTGTGTCTGAGGTTTGTATTTGAAGAAATGATTGCACAGTGTGTATGTGCATTACTGTTTGTATGTTTGCAAGGTGGAACAACGGTTTAGGAGAGGGTCTGAGTATATATGTATTTGAGTGTGTAAGTATAAATTTTTGCATTTGTGAATAAATTAGTCTACATACATGTACTTCGGATAAGTATATGTGGTATATAATTTTATCTGTTTTAAATGACTGTGTGCTGGTTTACATATTGTGTTTACATATTGTGTTCTAGTACAAGTGGATGTCTGTATATGTGGATATCTTGATTAGTTAATTAGCATTTGATGGTGAAAGTTCTATATGTTTTTTTTTTTTTAAGAGAGAGGGACGGTGAGATAGAGACAAAGAGAATTTTATTTAGTTTTTCATGTGACTTTCGTTGCTCCAACACTTCATTGTGTATGTGATGCTGGGGTTTGAACCCACATCCTTGCACATGCCAGGCAAACACCATAACCACTGAGCCACCACTCCAGCCTCCCTATAAGTATTTTTGCACATGATAATGTGGGCATTGATGTGTGTGTACCCATTCCAATTCTTCATATAGCAAACAATTTTAAAACAATTCATCAATTATTTCTGCATTTTCCAAGTTTCTTCTTCCTCAGGAATCATCCTATTAGAAACAATCCTCCAATTGTTTCTAATAAAAAGAAAGGGTTGTTATTTGAACACGTACTTTTTGGGATATGTTAGAAAGTAGGAACAATTTCAGTGAATGGCATATCAAGCTTGGAGTGTATCAAGACAGATCCTAGATACCACTTTCCAAGTTGAGTGAGGTGGCACACGCCTGTAATCCCAGCAACTCCAGAGGTTGAGGCAGGAGGATCACAAGTTCAAGAACAGAGCAGGCAACTTAGCAAGGCCCTATCTCACCCTTTAGTGCCACAGGAGGAAGGGGGAAGTCCAGAATAAAACTATTGGAACACAAAGCAAGAGGAACAAGACCCAAAGAGCATAAAGCTGTCATGGTGATGAAGAGTTAGGCATTGTCAACCAAGGGACAGACTCCTTTCCTGGGGCATTTCATTGCCAAAGGCAGAGGGTTTAATGAAATGACACCATTTTTAGTGGGGAAGCTGCCAGGGATTGAAACTGGGGTGCTTAATCACTGAGCAACATCCCTACCCTGTTTGTTTGTTTTTTTTATTTTGAGACAGGGTCTTGCTAAGTTGCTGAGGCTGTCCTTGAACTTGCAATCCTCTTGCCTCAGCTTCCTGTGCCACTGGGATTATAGGTGTACACCACTGTGCCTGGCTGTGACACCCTTTAATAAATCATTTTTCCCATCTTACATTTTATGGTCCTTCTCCCCCAGGAACAAATACAAAAGTGTCTTATGAGTCTTAGAAAAGAGAGAGAGGAGATTCAGGAAATTCAGTCAAGAGAAAATAAAAGGATACAAGTCCTCCTGGTAAGTGATCACCCTTTCCCAGGTCCCTGGCCTTCCTCAGTGTCCAATGTCTCTCTGAAACCAAGCCACACAGCGTAAGACTTTAAAGTCATTCTGAGTTTCAATGCTGGCACTGACACTAATTGCATGATCTTAAGCAACTCTCTAACTTTGGTTTACTTGCCTGTAAAACAGAGATTAAAAATCATTACCACCTCATTGAATTGCTGCAAGGATAAATGAGATCGTGCCTGTAAAGTAGCTTAGTGCTGTGTACATAATGTGTGCCTCCTACAAGACAGGAGGTCAGGTGTCCCCTCCACCTCCTCTGAGCCCCTACCCATTTGGAAGCTCCTGCGGATGGTGGTGAGGCAATGCCAGGCTGTCTAGCTCCCAGAAATGAAATGCTGCAACCCCAGATTGCTCTAGGGATCAGGGAGATGGCTGGGATGCTGAGGGCTATGATTTTACCACCAAACCTTAGAGGTTATGGATCCAGACCAAGAGGGAGATAGGACTAAGTAAGGAAAAAGAAGAAAACAGAAGAAGAGGAAGGGGAGGAGATGATGGAGGTGGTGGTGTGAGGAAGAACATGATCTCCTTGGCTCTCATCCCCTGCCTCAGACTCAGGTGGCCACCAAGAAACAACAGGTGATTTCTGAATTTGTACATATGAGCCAGTTCCTGGAGGAACAGCGGAGCACCCTCTTAGAGCAACTGGAGAAGCTAGATGAAGACATCTTGAAGCAACAGGAAGAGTTTGATTCTCTGGTTGCTGGGGAGATCTGCCGGTTTAGTACCCTGATTGAAGAGCTAGAGGAGAAGAGCGAGAGACCAGCAAGGGAGCTCCTCATGGTGAGGCCTGGACCCGCCCACCCGTGCTGTCTGTGATCATTGTTTTTGCCTTGTCTAACCCTGGCCTCCCCCACTCAGGTATCTGTGCATCCCAGATGGGAAATGGGTCACAGAACCAGAGGTCTTAATTATAGGCTGTGCTTCCCCAAATGTTCCCTGTTCACTGTGCTCTCTGGTCTCAGTTTCTCCATCCTATCATCCAATAGCAAAGATACTACCCTTCACCATCTCACAGGGCTTCTGTGATGATCCAACAGTAAAATGGAAGTGGAAATGACACTTTGAAAAATACCCAAAACTATGCAAACAGATGCCAGGCGTTATTTCCAATACAAATCATTCTTAATAACCTGAAAACTCCTTCCACCTGCCATAAAATTCTTACTGGTCTATTTCACTTCCTCAAACTGCAGGAGAGATATTGGAGTCCCAACAAGGAATCAGAAAGGCAACATGATTTAGGGGAGTGCCCTGCAGTCTGAGAAATAGGAGACCTGAGAATGGGACTTACTCACCTTTGCCTTTAACTAGCAAGGACAGGTCATCTTACCATCTGCCTATACAATACAGATCTTCAAAGCCTGATGAACCCTAACACTCTGGGACCCTATGGATCTGGTGAACCTTTTCCATATAGGGCTAGGAGTAGATATTTTATCTTTTGTAGTCATAAGAAAAGTAGGAGAGAAAAACTGAAAACTGAATTCCTCTCTCTCTCTCTGTCATTGTCTTTCCTGTAGGATATCAGAAGCACTCTAATAAGGTAAGCAATACAGTTTCTCTTTTTTTTTTCTACATAAATACACATATATAGCCAGAAGTGGTGGTGCATGCCTGTAATTCCAGTGACTCAGGAACCTGAGGCAGAGGATTGCAAATCCTAGGTCAGCTTGGGAAACTTAGCAAGACCTTGTCTCAAAATAAAAAATAATAGAGTACTTGCCTGGCATGTGTGTGGCCCTCTGTTTGATCCAGAGCACTGTAAATAACTAAATATTAAAAAGGACTGGGGATGTAGTTCCTCAGTACCATAAATAAATAAATACACATATATGCACCACACACCTAGTTATTGCAATGCAAATACACAGCATTCTCACATTAAGAGCATACATTCACATGTAAGCCTCCACATGCCAAAATACATCCTCATTTACAGCTGTAGATGCACACCCGCAGGGACCTGTGCCATCTGTGCTAGAGGAAGTATGTCTGTGGGAACTGGCGTCTCCAAGCTCTGTTAGAAGATACCCAGCTGAGTCTGGAGACATTATTAAGGAGGGTAATTCCCAGACCTGCCATTTCTGTGCCCATAGATCAGAAACCAGAAAGTGCCGGAAACCAGAGGCTGTATCTCCTGAGCTGGGCCAGAGGATTCGGGACTTCCCTCAGCAGGCCCTCCCATTGCAGAAGGAGATGAAGATGTTCCTGGGTAAGAGGACCCTGGGCCTCCATGCAGGTGCGCGTGAAGCCTGGGTTTAGGAGTGGCCTCTGCTCCACTGCCCAATGGTTGGGAATTTTGGTGAGGTTTAGTACCTTTATTTCCTTTTCTTTTTTTAAATAAAGAGAGAGGGTCAGTGAGAGAAACAGAGAAAGAGAGAAACAAATTTATTTAGTTTTTCACATGGCCTTCGTTGCTCCAACACTTAGTTGTGTACGTGGTGCTGGGGTTTGAACCTGGATCCCGTGCTTGCCAGGCAAGCGCCAAAATCGCTGCGCTACCGCTCCAGCCCCCTTTATTTCTTTATTTGCAGATTTTTAATAAAATCTGCCTCTCAGGGTGATGTGACAATGAAGAGAGATAACAAAGGTAAAGATTTCTGGAAAAAAAAATTCAACTGATTTGAAAAATGATTAGATAAAACTGATCAGTTGGCATTAAGAAATATGAAAGATAATGATTAACAAGCATCTATCTTTCTCAATAATTTAAAAATCCACAGCAGCATTTGTAATAACATAAGTCTTAGATCATGAACATTGTTTGACAGTAGTTTTCTTTATCCTGTAGAAGCTGACTCACCCCTCCCTCCCTTCGCTTTCCTTCTGTTAGTGTGGTTCTCAGAGCTGGACTCTGCCCCACCCTTTTCTGTAACAGAGAGTGGTGGTGGGAAATGGGGAGGAAGGAGGAAAGTTGGAGAGTCTGGAAGGAAATGTAGCTTTCTGACCTCCCCCAACTAGGACGTCATGAATGATCACATACACCCACACCCCCCCACACACACACAGTCATCCTGCAAAAACTGTCCACATAAATCCACTTCCCATAAATATTTCCAGTGGCTTGCAGTAAAGAAAAATTTTACTCTAATTGAAAGCTGACCTTTTACCATTCTCAAAATTATTTCTAAGCAGGAAAAAAAATTTATATATATATACCCACTTATCCAGCTGATGTTTCTTGAGCATTTATTATGTACGAGGCTCTGTGGATATAGAGGTGAGCAAGGCAGATATGGCCCTTGTCTACTTAGACCTAGGCAGTGGGTCTCAAAGTGGATCTCCTGGTCAACAGCAACAGCATCCCTTAGGAACTGTCAGAAATACAGTTTTGTAGTCCACACCAGAGCACACGAATCTGAATCAGGTGTATGTTAGCAAGTGCTCCAGGTGATTCCAATGCAAGTTTAAATTTAGAACCACTGACCTAGAGGATTCCAACTTCTATTCTTCTTTGTCCCTTCCCACTTCTGGACCTGTTTCCTCATCACTGGGTATTCTCTGGTTTTGAGAATAATAAAATCTGATCTTGTTTTATTTCCGCTTTACAGAAAAACTCTGCTTTGAGTTGGACTATGAGCCAGGTAAGCAGCCTACATCAGGATGGGAGCAAATGAGGTTCCTGAAAAGGAGAGACAATTTTACAAGGTTCTACTCTGGGCACTACAATAATCATAATCACACACACATAATATGTATACATTGCATATGAATTATATATATAACATATATATATATAGGCACTGACAATTGAACCCAGGGACACTGAGTCACATCCCCAACCTTTTTTATATTTTATTTTGAGACAGGGTCTCATTAAGTTGTTTAGGGCCTCCCTAAGTTGTTGAGACTGGCTTTAAATTTTTGATCCTCCTGCCTCAGCCCCTCTGAGTCATTGGGATTACAGATGTGCACCACTATGCCCAGCTCCTATATGTATTTGTGTGTGTATACACACAGAGAGAGTCAGCCCTGCATATCCATGGGTTCCACATCCATGGATTTAACCAACCTCATGTGAAAAAATTCAGAAAAAAATTATGTTTGTAATAAATATGGCTAGACTTTTTCTTATCATTATTCCCCTAAACAATACAGTGTGACATATTTACATAGCATTTACATCATTATTATAAACAATCTAGAGATGGTTTAAAGTGTACAGTAAGATATATGTATGTAAGCATATATATGTCACCACCTTTGTAAGGTTGGGAGGACAGCTCTGAAGAAAGGACAGTCACACATGCATTCCTCATGAAGCTTACATTCCGATCTGCACATACTAAGCAAATAGAAAGATTAAATTGGAATGGGTTAAGACCTATCAGGGAAGCCTTTCTGCATGAGGGAAACTGCATTCTCAATGAGCTCCTCCCCCTCAGGTGTCATTTCATTGATGACAGTTTGAAGAAAGACTGCCATTGTTTCTCATCCATCAGCCAGACCCTGTGGAGGATTCATGGAGTTGTTGGGACTGCTCTCTAACCCATAGATAGATCTGAATTTGTGGGCTTTTCTTAATGTATGGATACTAAAAGTAAAAATTTGAAGGATTCTGCAGAAGTTTTTTGTTTTGTTTTGTTTTTTGTACCAGGGATTGAACACAGAGATGCTTAACCACTAAGCCACATCCCCAGCCTTTATTTATTTTTTATTTCAAGACAGGGCCTTGCTAAGTTGCTGAGGCTGGTTTGAACTTGTGATCCTTCTGCCTCAGCCTCTGGAGCTGCTGGGATTACAAGCATGTGCCACAGTGCCTGGCTCTGCCAAAGTTTTTGATGTTAAAAAGTGGTCAACAGAGTCTGGCAGTTTAGAATTACTCAGGCAGAATGAATGACCCAAAACCAAATGACAGAGCTTGCTGGCAGCAAAGCTGTGCAAAGCAGTCACCATGCCCTGGGGGGGGGGGGGTTGTCATGGGTCATCATGAAGTTGGGACCCAGTTGGAGAAAGGCTCTGCCTCTGAGATGGAGACAGGAGGAGGGGCAGCTGTGTGCATAGCAGCAGGGACACCCAGCAGGCAAATGCTGCCTGCAGCCCCAGCCCTGCAGAGCAGGAATCAATGAGGAGGGGGTCCTCAGAGGAATCCCCTGGGCATCCTGTTAAGATGCAGATTCTGAGAGTCTATTTTTAACAAATCCCGGGTGATGTCCATGCTGTTGGTCCTTGGAGGCACTGTATCGCTAGCAGGTGGATGCAGTTAGGCCATCCTTGAAGGTCATAGCAAGTCTGCTGACACCTTTGTCGCTTTTGGTTTTTCCCATAGCTCACATCGCTCTAGACCCCCAGACTTCCCACCCCAAGCTCCTCTTGTCTGAGGACCACCGACGGGCTCGATTCTCCTACAAATGGCAGAATTCACCAGAAAGCCCCCAGCGTTTTGACAGGGCCACCTGTGTCCTGGCCCACAGTGGCTTCGCAGAGGGGAGACACACGTGGGTGGTGAGCGTGGACTTGGCCCACGGGGGCAGCTGCACCGTGGGTGTGGTGAGTGAGGACGTTCGGCGGAAGGGGGAGCTGCGGCTGCGCCCAGAGGAGGGCGTGTGGGCGCTGAGGCTGGCCTGGGGCTTTGTCTCAGCCCTGGCCTCCTTCCCCACAAGACTGGCCCTGGAGGAGCAGCTCCGGCAGGTGCGGGTATCTCTTGACTACGAGGTGGGCTGGGTGACCTTTGCCAATGCTGTCACCCACGAACACATCTACACCTTCACTGCCTCCTTCACTGGGAAGGTCTTTCCCTTCTTTGGGCTCTGGGGCCGGGGTTCCAGTTTCTCTCTGAGCTACTGAAAGGCTGCAGATGCCCTCCCCTAAATACAAGTCGCAAATCAAGTACCAGACAAACTTGACACCCTCCCGGACCCCTCACCTGGAAGACTTGGAATAGAAATGGCATCTTTAGATATGATGGCATTCATTGGTAAGGGACAAGGTCAGATGACCTTCAGTCCACTGATTAAGGCTTTTCCCCAAATGCTCGGTGGATGGTCAGGGTATCTCTGGACTCCGTTGCTGCCAACTCTCCTCGCCACCATGCCAACCAGGCACAGAAAGTAGCTGCGTAAAGGAAAGAGCACTGGATTTGGAGCCAGAAAAGCTACTAGGCTGGGTTCAAGATCAACCCTAGTAACCAACAGTATGATTCAAGCAGGACCCTCACCTCTCTTCATCTTGTCATCTTAACGAAAATGTTAGAACTCATTTATTCATATCCTCAAGGAACATTTATTGTGTGCTTTGAATCTAACAGTGTGAGTAGCTTCTGGCTATTTGAAAATAAAAATTAAAAAGTAAAAAGTAACCTCATCTTGGATCTGAAGGAGCTCTGGGAAGACACAGAGACATAAAGAGGATATTTTGGTACAGTGTGGTAGCTTTTGTGTTAGGGGTTCAACTTGAGCACCATGGAATCTCAGAGGAGAGGGCATAAACTTGTCAACAGGGAGAGGATGAGTCAGGGATGGCTTTCTGGAAGGGGTGGATCTAAAGGATGCAAGTGTTCAGTGAGAAAAAGAGGGGAAGAGGCACCTTAGGAAATGGGGACAGAAGAGAGTAGGGCAGATGGTCTGTGACCCAGGGGACACTGGGTCATTTCCATGTCCTCGTGGGCAGACTTGCAGCATGACTACCCAACACCACTCACTGCCCTCTCCTCCTGGTGTTGTCACTTTGGCTGAGATGAAGGTACAGCACTGTTGGGGGGCTGTATTGTCCCCCCCGGGAGCCGATCAGGAGGAGGGTGAGTGCCGACGGCTGGAACCCGGGTCCCCCCTCGTCCGGGGACCCCTTCCCTCCCAGCCGGGGAAATGAGGCAACCACACGCAGCTGATGGCAGCTCAGAATCTGTTTATTACTAAGGCACATGGGTTTTTATATATGGAGGAGGGGAGACAGCCAAGGAATCAATAATCCTTCTAAGGGAGTTGCCAGGGGTTATGCAGATTTTGAGTACAGACAAACAACTAGGTAGGGAACAGCCTGTGGTTAGCACATTCCAACACATCCTAACTCTTTGCATAAGAATTAGGAAGCCTAGCAAAGCAC
>PVKS010042225.1:0-15557 GCA_004027875.1 Aplodontia rufa
TAAAGTAACAAAGTACTTTACAGATAATGAATGCTTTCAGTTTGGAATCTATTTTCCTAGATCACCTAAATTTTTGTGTATGTTAAGTACACAGGGGGCTGGAGCGGTGGCTCAGCAGTTTCGGCGCTTGCCTGGCAAGAACGAGGACCAGGGTTCAAACCCCAGCACCACGTACACAACTGAGTGTTGGAGCAACTAAAGCGATAATGAAAACCTAAATAAAGTTGTCTCTTTCTCTGTCTTTCTCACTGTCCCTCTCTAAAAAAAAAAAAAAAAAAAAAGACTCCCTCTCTCACCACCTTTGCTTTATTATACTCATGTGACCTTTTATTAAAAAAGTACAGAAAAAAAAATTCCTAGACTTATACAACTTTCACTGTGTAAATCATTAACATTGCAACTACCCTTCATTTTACCTTGTTAACAGAGTTTTGCATCAATATATACTGATGCTTCTACTACATGAATCAATATCTATAATTTGTTTATTCAACCATTTCACTAAAAAAAATGGATGTTGAAACTATTTTAAATAAATAGAAAATGTGTAATGAATTATGTACTCAAGAGTCCCAGAAGCATATATTTCATAGGACTGCTAATTAGAAGCTGGATTTGAAATTACTGATTCTACCAAATTGTTTTCCAAAAACCGTACCATATTGCCATTAATTACCTACATACTAATCATAGTTATGTGACAAAGAATAAAAATATGCTTTTACATATTCTTTGAAATACATCAACAGGCAGCATTTATTTTGTGCCTGACCCACAGTGCTTTCCATCTTTCAACTCATTTTAACCACCAACAGTCGCTACACACTTTACCAATCAGTGAAAAAAAGAGGCAGATAAGTTACACAAGTTGACTAAGCTGTAAAAACAGTTGGGGAATTGAGGAAGCAGCTCAGTGGCCTACCTTCTGCCTAGTATGTCCAAAGTCCTGGGTTCAACTCCCAGTACCACCGAAATAAAAAATAAAAATAAATAAAAACCAGTTTGTCAGATACTCAACCAAATCTGCTCTGGAACTCTTGCTACTAACCACAAGTTATACTGCCATAGGACATTTACTTTACTGTACATAAAGGAAACAAGGAATTTAAATTAGGGTATAATTTGTTCCGTATCAACTTATTTTGGGGTGTCCTAATATAAAAATTATATACAATCAAGCACTGTCCCGCATTGCCTATAATTCCAGCTCAGGAGTCTGAGGCATGTTTGAAGACACCAAGTTTTGAGGCCAATGATTTTCAAAATAAGAGGAGGAGATGTAGCTTGGTGACAAATCATTTCCATGTGATTAAAAACAAAAAAACCCCACTAACTACATATTGTTTTACTTTTTCCTTTCCCTATTTACTGTATATGCTTAAATGCTATTTTAAGAGCCAGAGGTATAAGTCAGGTCTTCCTTAGCATAAATGAGGCCCTGTGTCCAATCCCCAACACTGTACAAAAACAAAAATGTACTTTATACCAAGTCATTATCATGATTTAAGAGTTAATTTAACAAGAGTCTGAAGCAAAAGGATCAAAACTTCCAAGCCAACCAGGGAAACTGAGACACTGTTAAAATAAAAAAGAACTAAGAATACAGTTCCTTGGTAGAGTACTTGCTTATTATGCTGGAGCTCCTGAGGTTATACTCCCAGTATTAATCAACCATGTACTTAACAGTTAACCATTAGTGGTATTCAGTAGTCTCATAATATTAGTGCACATTGTTTTTTCAATTCAAATTTCATACCTTTTACCTCACTTTCTCTGTATAGCAAATTCTTTCAATCATACTGAAGACTTACTTGCTATTATAGACACTTTATTATGTTTTAAATGACTCTGATTTCAATAAAAAGATATCATAGGGGGCTGGAGCGGTGGCTCACCAGTTTCGACACTTGCCTGGCAAGCACAAGAACCTGGGTTCAAACCCCAGCACCACATACACAACTAAGTGTTGGAGCAACTAAGGCCATGTGAAAAATTAAATAAAGTTGTTTGTCTCTCTCACTGTCCCTCTCAAAAAAAAAAAACAAAAAAAAAACAGAACAACAGAACAAAACTGCTGATAAATACTTGATATAAAAATGTCTCAGAAAACCTGATATATGTAAATAAACATACAAATTTATCTCAAATATGATGAGTTCATTTTATATACACTTACCAATGTTTTTGACACAGGAAATACTCCTGACTTCACTATATTTTCCAAAGATTTCAGTAGGAGGGTCAAAACTTCAGATCCTGATCTTTCTTTTCTGTTACCTATCAAAAAGCAAATGAAGAGTAGAGTTCTAAATATATATTTTTAGGTTAATATATGTGCTTAGAAAGTTGTAACATTTTCTGTACTAAACAATGAACAATAATTGCTTTAAATTAACAAGGAAGCCAAGCATAGTGGCACACATCTGTAATCCTAAATACTCATGACATAGAAGAATGCAAGTTCCCATATCAGTCTGGACTCTAGACAATGTATGCAACTAAAATGAGGATATAATTCAGTGGTAAAGTGCCCCTGGGTTCAATCCCCAGTACTGTAAAGGAAAAAAAGTATTAGTGTGGAAACTGGCACTACAAAACAATTTTAAAATTAATTTTATACATGAAAGACAAAACAATTCACTGATTCTATAAACTCATTTCACTAAGTCTTCTAGGATGGATTCCTTCTTCCCAGGTAGAAATCTCTGCTTCACAATAGACCAAGTCCTACTTTACAGAGAATTGTCCTGTTCCTGACAGCAGCACAGAAGTGGGATAAAACTCTTACAAAATCAAACAATGAAGCTGGAGAAACAGCAAGTAATATCTGAGTTTCCAATTTTTCAAAGAGGTAAAACATGTTTCCAGTCCAGCCAGGTACGGTGGCACATGTCTGTAATCCCAGTGGCTTAGGAGGCTAAGGCAATCAGTTATAATAATTTCACCTCCATCCCAGGTTGTTTGCTCAATTCCCTGCTTTGTATCTACCACAGTAAGATCCTGAAAGCTTTGAGGCTGTTCCTCACATAATACTAAGTTTTCTTATCCCTCCTCCAAGTTTTCTTTTACCTCCTCCATCCCTGAGACCTCTTCCATTTCCTCCCTTCCTCCTCTGACTTGATTTCTTTTTCTTTCCACTCTGAAAACACTTCCACCTGAGTCACTACTAAAGTCCATGACTATAATTGCAACTAAGTCTGAGGCAGGAGGATCACAAATTCAAAGCCAGCCTCAGGAACTTAGCAAGGGCATAAACAACTTAATGAGACCCTATCTCAGAAAGTAAAAATGAGCTGGAGATGTGACTCAGTGGTTTAGTTCTTCTGGATTCAATCTTTAGTTCCTAAACAACAACAACAACAACAACAACAAAAAAAGAAAAGAAAAGTTGCTAGGTCAGAGTGAAGAACTTACCTTTGATTTCATAGTGGATTTGGAGGAAAATGAAGAAAGTCTCTGAAATAAAAAAAGTTATAGACTATATCCCAGACAGTGAAGAGACTTGGAGAAACTGCCTTTGGTTACTTGGTTTGGGACACTGAGAAGAAAAAGTTGGTGAAACCCCAGGTAGAGGTTTCCCATATGTAAGACCCAGATGAAAAAGGAAGGAGTTATGTGATGAAATCAAGGAAATGGGATGGGCTGATTTTACACTTGATCTTACCCACAAAAATCAGGTAAGTTATGACAAGAATAAAAAGTATCCGTGGGGCCTGGAGCAGCAGGTTGGTGATTACAGCATTTGCCAGGCATGTGCGAGGATGCAGGTTCGAACCCAGCACCACGTACGCAATAAAGTGTTGGAGTAATGAAAGCCACACGAAAAAGTAAAAATTCTCTCTCAAAAAAAAGTATTTGTGAACAAACGAGTGATATACAAGGAGTCACCAAGTTTTTAAGAAAAACAGACAGATATAAGACTCTTCAAAGAGAAGAACTAACATCCAAAGGAAGCAGACCAGGAAAGAAAACTTCAGAAGTGTGATCAGTACCTTCAGAGAACAAGAGAATAGAAATGAAATAAACACAAAACACACGGGGCTAGAGCATTGGCTCAGCAGTAGACTGCTTCCCTAGCATGTGCAAGGACCCTGGTTTGAACCAACAGCACAAACACAACTGAGTATTGGGGAAAAAAAAAAAAGATGAAAAAATGAAAAATTCTCTTTAAAAAACAAAACGAACAAAATAACAACCTGCCATCCAGGTATCTTGGAAATCAAAAATTCAATAAATGATCTG
The DNA here is from genome assembly GCA_004027875.1 of Aplodontia rufa. Classification (NCBI taxonomy): domain Eukaryota; kingdom Metazoa; phylum Chordata; class Mammalia; order Rodentia; family Aplodontiidae; genus Aplodontia; species Aplodontia rufa. Next base: position 4,243 of record PVKS010042225.1, read on the forward strand.
AGTTGTAGAATGAGCAATCTAGATGATCCACCGGAAGAATTCTCTAAGGACAAAATACAGACAGCCAAATTGATAAAGAAAAGCTAAGAGATAGAGGATAGAGAGATTCAGAAACATCTTTGATAAAAATTCCAGAAAATCGTTGTAAAGAGTATAGAGCTCAGGACATAATTAAGGAAATAACTGAAGGGGCTGGAGCGGTGGCTCAGCGGTTTCAGCGCTTGCCTGGCAAGCACGAGGACCCGGGTTCAAACCCCAGCACCACATACACAACTAAGTGTTGGAGCAACTAAGGCCATGTGAAAAACTAAATAAAGTTGTTTCTCTCTTTCTCTGTCTCTCACTGTCCCTCTCTCTTAAAAAAAAAAAAAAAAAAAGGAAATAACTGAAAAGCTTTCAAAGGTAAAGGAAGATTCTAGTCTAGATAGTGCTTACCCAATGCTAAGCAGGATTGATAAAAACAGACTCACCCCTAAACACATCTTCCGAAGTTTTAAATTATCACTGATAAAAAGAAAATTATACAGGCTTTGAGAGAGAAAAAAAACCTAGAGAACAAGAATCAAACTGACAGCAGATTTATCATTGGGCACCATGGATGCTAAGAAATAAATGGGCCTACATCATGAAGGTACTTCAAGAGGAAGTTTTTCAACCTACAATGCTGTATTTAGCCAAACTAGCATTTGGTTTTGAGGGTAAAGCAAAAATCTTTACTGATGCTAAACAATTCAGAAAGTTTATTTCTTGTGTACCTGGAGAATATGCCTTAGCAATCTCAGCGGCTGAAACCCATCTACAAAATGCTTTCCTCCCAACACACATCTAGTCTAGAAAATCAACAAATAAAACATCACATCTCTATTCAGAAAGGTGGGTAGCTAACAGCTGATTTGGGGATAAGGAGAAGTATTACCTCAATGTTGGTAAAATTAAAGGGTGTATTTTAAAAATTCAATGGCAGTAAACTTTCTATACTACTGAAGGGGAGGGAGAAATTCTGTCAATGTAACAGATGGGAAAAGGTGAAAAACAGGGGAAAGATGGCAAGTAAAGCTAGAAGAGAAAAAAATGCAAAGTTCAATGCATCAAGAATAGATCACAAATTTTAATATTTATCACAGTGAATCTATTAAAGCTTTTACATTCAGAAAAAAATCATTTCATTAATATAATGGTGCTTACCTGATTCAGTAACTGATTTTACCAAGCTAATTAGCTCCTTCCAGATAGCACTGACAACTGCATCTGTCAAACAAAATAAATGTTTTCAATGAAGTATATAGGAATACAAAGGCTCTCAGACCTTTCTTCCATATACAAAAGAAATTGAGCTATAATGTGACTGTCATTTCCTTTTAATACTCACTATAATAAATTTATAAAGCTACCACCTTTGTTTGTATAAGGATATTAAACATAATATAAAAGGACTATAAAATTTTAACTTTCTGTCATACAACTAAGGGTTAATTATTTCATGTTTATCATTCTATTTTCTGAATTATCATTACCAAAGATTCATCAGTCTTGAAAAAGGAAAAACAATGATTCAGAAGAGTATCTGTCATCCAATAGGAAAAAATAAATGTGATTCATTATCCAACCATTTAACTAGCAAAATATTCTTTCTTTTATGGCAGTACCAGGGACCCAACTCAGTGGTACTCCACAACTGAGCTACAATCCCAGCTTCTCTTATCTTTTAAGATAGATTCTTGATAAGTTTCCCAGGATGACAAGGAACTTCCTAACCTCCTGCCTCAGCCTCCACAGTAGTTAAGATATACCATGCCTGACAAAATATTCAAGTTTTTAAAAATGTCCTTTCCTCATTATTTAATAGGCTATGAACCCAGACATTTAAATGCATCTAGATGTTGCAGGAACATAGCCTAGGCATGAATCACAGGCTCTACCACCTTCTGTGACTTTAAATAAGTTACTGGCATCTCTTTACTACTCAGTTTTCCTCATTTGTAAAATGGACTGACACGGAAAGTTGCTTTGAGCATGACATGAATTAAGTTTCTTGTGCCCAATCTGGCTACTAAGTGGTGCCACATAAAATATTTACCATTTTACCTTCTTTTATTTTGGTAATGAGAACAGAACTAAAGGGTACTTTACCACTGAGTTGTATCTGCAATCATTTGTATCTTTTATTTTTAGACAAGGTCTCACTGATAGGATCTCAAGTTCCATGTTGGCCTTGAACTTCTGATCCTCCTGCCTCAGCCTCCCAAGCTGCTTACAATTACAGAAAAGACCCACTATGCCTGGCTTTATTTTACCTTCTTTAAAAACACAGTTTTGGGGAAAAAAAAAAACTCTTAAATATTTACCAGAAGCATCTCTTCCAACAGCAACAAAGCTATCACGCACAGCAGTGGTAAGTGTATGTGCATGTTTGGAAAAAAAAGAAGGGCTGCTGATTAACGGATGTTCAAGTGGCTCTAAAAAGGGAAAAGGAGATAATCATATAAAATAAAAGATATATTACAAATTTTTCAATATAAAATTTTGGACAGTCTGAATGGATGGGATTTTTATCAGAACACTTTGCAATTATTTCATACACAATCACAGCACCCTGACTGTGGTTGGGGAAAATAAGGCCTCTCCCTCACTCCAACAAACTGAGTCCTGGATTATCTTAATAAATGAATTTGCTTTAAAAATAATTAAATACCTAAACTCAACACAAGTTTGTGTTGCTTAGCAAAATTCAATACTTCTGGACCCATCAAAAAATGAAGCAGCATCTCAAGTCCCAAGAGTTGAATGGAAGGAATTGTGGCCATTACACCTAAATTTGAACTCAAGTTCATGCGTGGAGTTCCAGGGACTCCATATGGGGAAGCACCTTTAAAAAAAACAAGAAAGGTCAAGTTATACAAGCTGATTTATATCAGTTACCCAAATGAATATACTTTATGTCAACATAATAAAATATAGCCTCTAAAACAATTTAAAATCTGAGGCAGTACTCCACACCTTGTAATTATTCATATATAGGTCTTTCAGGTACTTCAATATAAAAAGTTAAAAATCTTTACTAACAAAATAGTAATAGCAACCAACTGTTTTCCTGTTGTACGCTAAGCTACATTTCTTGTATCTGCAAATACCTGTTACTTTAATAAAAGCTCTAAGACTCTGGTATGGAATCAAGCACTGAATTTTATGTTACATTAGTTATCCTGACTTTTAACTACAGCACATTCATCTTTTCCAATGATAAGAATGTACTTCAAGACAGTAATCAGTAATAGAAAAATACCAAAACTGATGAAGTACTTTATGTGAAAAAAATCCTAAGTAAAAAAGCCTTCATTTAAATTTTTTTTTAAAGAAAGTCTACTCCTTACCTTTGTGTACAGGAGTCATAGGACTTAAACCTGGAGAAGTAACTACACGAGATGAATTGCCTTGAGATGAAACGCTAGAATCAATGCTTATTGTGCTCTGAATCAGAGGAACACAAACCTATTGGAGTGAAAGAAGGGTAAATGTCTACCTTTAAACTGGATGACTCATTTTTTCAAAAGCTTACGTAAGTTTTTGTAAGAAGCAATTTTAATTATTTTGAAGTGGAGACTGAGTACCCTTCATTCAAAAACCTGTATGTAAAAGCCCCAACTCTGCCCTAGGATGCCAATATTGTAAAACTGCATACCCAATTAGTCTCATGCGATGGGCCAGTCAAAACACAGAGCAAATGTATTGTATAAAATTATCTTCAAGCTACTGTATAAGGTGTAATACAAAAGAAATGAATTTCACGTTTAGACTTGAATTACCCTTAAGATGCCTCATTATGTATATGCAAATAATTCAAAATCTGAAATACAAAATACTTCCTTTTTTTGGTCCTAAGCATTTCAGATAAGGGACACTCAACCTGTACTGAATTTTATTGCTTGTTTCCTTGCACAATAAGGCTAAAAAATTAAATTCATGAAAATAAATTTTTATGTTATAACTGTATTTGCCCTAAATGTATTACCTGTGTATTTAAGCTCTACATCCCAAATGAAAATTATACATATAAGTAACTTTCTTCCCCTATACTAGGAATTGATCCAACGGCCTCACTGATGTTAGGAAAGTGCTTGAACACTGAGGTACATCCTCAGTCCTTTATGTTTTTCGTTATGAGACAGGGTGTCACTAAACTGTCCAAGCTAGTCTCAAACTTCAATCCTCTGCCTCAGTTTCCTAAGTAGCTGGGATACAGGTATGCACCACCATGCCAGACTAGAGTTATTCCTTTTTATCTATAAAATAAATTGATAAGAAAAAAGATGGGAATTAAACAGAACAAAAATAAATAAAAAGGTTTAAGCCAGGAATGGTGGCATAACACTGTAATCCTAACTACTTGGAAGGCCAAGAGACAGAGGACTTGAAGTTCAAGGTTAGCTTGGACAGTTTAGCAAAACCCTAAAAAATAAAAATAAATAAGCACTAAGGATATAGCTCAGTGGTACTATGCTCTGGGTTCAATCCTCACTGTGGGAATAGGAGAAGTTTAGATAAGATTAAATTTGCTGCCTAAATGTTAGAAGAGATATCAAAATACAAAGGAATTCGTAAAATCAATTTTAAAATCTATAACGGAAGCCAGGTGTGGCATAGCACATCCCTATAGTACCAGCAGCTAGGGAAGGTGAGGCAGGAGGATTGCAAGTTCAAAGACAGCATCAGCAATTCTTCGAGACCATATCTCAAAATAAAAGGGCTGAGGATGTGGCTCAGTGGTCAAGTGTCCCTTGATTCAGTTCTGGTACCAGAAAATAAAACCAAACCGTAGAAGGGAATTAAATGATTGGTTATGACTACTAAGCTGAGACAAAGGATAACAAAAATTAAGTAAATGAAAGAATCGTTACAACTTTATATCTACTCAGTGTAATACTTGACTGCTATTTCACTATTGTCAATTGGTTGATTACCAAATCACCTGAGAAAAAAAGTTCCATCTTCACTTCAATGCTTATAGACTAAGAACAGATATACTGTGCTTGTTTGCTGTCTTATAAGGCTCTATTTCAGAGGACTAGAGAACACTATAGGAAATGACCTCAGGTTCTGACCTACAAAAAAGCCTGTATTGTCTATATATTGTAGTCTACTAATATAAAGCAAAACAACATGAAAAGATTAGACTGGTAAGAACTGAAGAACACATTAATTGTTCTAAAAAAAAAAAAAAGTGTTATAAATAACACTTGTAATGTTACCTGTTCAAAATTAGCAGGGAGATGAGGTCCAAGTCTCATCAGTAAATACCACCATACTTCTAGTTTTGTTAATGCTAGAGTTTCTGTTCTCACATGGATGGAACTCAAAGGCTGCATTAACAACTTGAGTCTTTTTGCACTACATAGTATATCTTAAAAGAAAATAAGCACAGGTAAAAAGATTAAACTTCAAAAATAAGGTCTACAAGTCTCCTTTTCCCACAGCAAGACAACATGTTTAAAAAATAAAATCACCAGGATGTTTTTACCCTATCCAAAGCTTTTACAACTATCAACTTGGTACAGCTGGACCAAAAACATTGAACAGGTAATACTTATTAGATACTGTGTGTCAGGGATGATTCTTCCCATCAAGAGATATTTAAGAATGTCTACAATATTTTTGGAGGGATGTCACTAGTATCTAGTAGACGGAAACGTAGGATGCTGCCAAATTTCTAAGAACACATTACACATTCCCCAGCAACATGTTAACCAATGCCAAAATGCCAAAACTGGAAAGCAATATATTTTTAGCACTTGCATTACCCCTACTTGAGAATGAATGAGGCATTTTTATATTATGTCAAAACAGGCTATCATTTTTATAATCAATAGTAACTTACTCCACCAAATGTTTTGGCACCAAGGCATTAAGATGCCTGACTATAATCCCTATGACTCAGTAGGCTAAGCAAGTTAGAGTGCAAGTTCAAGGCCATCCTCAGCAAGTTAGCTAGACTTTAGCTCAAAATTCATGAATAAACACACAAAAAAGGAAAAACAAACTTGGATTCAAGTCTGCCTTAACAATAAGAATTTTAAAATATAGCACACAAATGAATTCCAATTGTTTAAACAAAATATATACCAGTGGGTCCCATGTGAGTAAGCAGGACCACGGATACATAAAATTAAGGTAGTCTGTGTTCAACTACCTTGAGCTGGTGCCGGAGTGGTGGCTCAGTGGTGAAGGCACTTCCCTGGCATGCTCAAGGACATGGGTTAAACTCCAGCACCATATACACAACAAAGTGTCAGAGCAACAAAAGTCACATGAAAAACTAGATGAAACTACTTCTCTCTTACACAGATCCTTTCTTAAAAATAAAAAACTTGAGCTGGCCATGGTGCCACATGCCTCTATTCCCAGCAGCTTTGCAGGCTTAGTCAGGAAGATCATTCAAGTTTAAGGCCAGCTTCTGCAACTTAGCAAGGCCCTAAGCAATTTAATAAGACCCTATCTTAAAATTTTAAAAAATAAAATAAAAAGGGCTGGGCACATGGCTCAGTGGTTAAGCACCCCTGTATTCAATCACTAGTACCAAAAAGACTTGAAAACAATTTTGAAACATTGGGCATAGCATGTATTTGTTGGAATAATTTATCAATTTTGGGGGGGCTTGAGTGGTGACTCTGCAGTTACATCACCTGCCTGGCAGGCACAAGGACTGGGGTTCAAAACCCCAGCACCACGTATACAATAAAGTGCTGGAGCAATGAAAGTCACATGAAAAACTAAATAACTGATTCGCTCCTCTCCAAAAAAAAAAAAAAAAAGTTTCTTAAAATAACTCTGCATGTAGCTATTTCAACTAATAGTTCTTTAAGAAAATCAGCCAGGTATGGTGGTACACATCCATAATACCACCAACTCGGAAAATAAGGCATAGGGTTCGCAAGTTTGACACCAGCCTGGACAATTTAGCAAGACTACAACAAAATTAAAAGGTTGCAGATGTGACTCAGTGGTAGAATTCCCCTGGGTTCAAACCCTAACAGAAGGGGGAAAAAAAATCAAGTCAAATCATTGTAGAACAAAACATCTCCAGTCCAGGACACTTACCCTCTCTTAAGTCTTATCCATGAAAAGGGTTCCATACATAATTCCGAAAGATTTTAATCACCAACAATGCCTCTTGCTACTGGGTATGTGAATATACCTAAATACTACTTGCCAGGTTGTAAACAAACTAATAAAGTAGGCAACATTTCATTTTCATTATACAAAATGTGCCCCAAAATACACTTTGATCATTTTTTCAACAGGTACAGAACAAACCCAGGGCATAGCACATGCTAGGCAAGCACTCTACTACGAAGCTACATCCCTGGTATTTTTTCGTTTGTTATCTGGAGACAGGGTTTCACCTAAGTTGCCAAAATTGGCCTCAACTTGCAATCTTCCTACCTCAGGAGGATTTAAAACAATACATTATCACTATTTTTAATAAATGTAATTAGTTAAGGCAAAGAATCACCTTACAAAATACAGTAGAACAGGTCTCCTAGTAGAGTCTTGCAATGGAGAACATAGGATGAAATCAGCATTCGTAGATCTTATAAACACAGCACTGACTAAATCAAAATTAGGGGCTGGAGTGGTGGCTCATCGGTTATGGCGCTTCCCCGGCATGCGCGAGTATACAAGTTCAAACCCCAGCACCATGTATGCAAAAAACTCTTGGAGCAACGAAAGTCACATGGAAAACTAAATAAAAATTTATTCTGTCACTATCCCCCTCTGAGGGAAAAAAAAAAAAAATCTAAGATTCTAAGATTACATACCACCTAGGATAAGTACTTACTGTGACTACTTCACTTTTGGGCCAAATTGCCCTCCTTATAAGCATGTATCATACAACTTCAAAGGACAATAGGAAGTTTAGGTTAAGGTATGTTCAAAGGAATCAATTTCATATATTAATGCTAACCCACTATTTGGCACTTGTCTAATGGTAGGAACTAGTAGGATAATGGTAGGAAAAATGCTTCATCACTGATTTTTTATGGCTATTATCATTTCCTGTTCCCTTCAAATTCACAAATAGCAAAGTTTCAATAAAACTCCTAAAGAATCAGAAAGGCCTAATTGTTTAATCTTGCATAAAAGCAAAAAGAGGGTTAGAGTGGTGGCTCAGCGGTTACGGTCCTTGCCTACCATGCCCCAGGACACGGTTTCAAACACCAGCACCATGTACACAGTGAAGTGTGGGAGTGATAAAAGCCACATGAAGAACGCAATAGAAGTGATTTTTTCTCACTCACTGTCCCTCTTTTAAAAAAAAAAAAAAAAATAGATTAAAAAAAAGAATTCATGGAAAAATGACAAAAGTTTTCTATTTTTTTCTTTTTTAGAACTGAGGATTGAACTACAGATTCATTCCCAGTACCTTTTATTATTTTGAGACAGAGTCTCACTAGGTTGCTGAGGGCCTCCCTAAACTGTTGAGGCTGGCCTTGAACTTGTGATCCTCCAGCCTGTCTCCTGGCATGCTGGAATTATAACTGTACACCACCACAACCAACAGAAAAATCAAGCACTTTAATTTGTATACCTGGATTTAAGGCAAAATTATCTATTAAGCTCTTCCAAGCAATAAAAGCTATTTTTTTAATCATGGGTGCTCCACTACGAAATCCCAGTTCTTCCAAATGTAACAAAGAATTGATGAAACTCCCACTTCGATGCAAAGTCTAAAAAAAAAAAAAAAAAAAGAAAGAAAAACAATTAAAAAGTTGTTTATCTGAATGAAAAAAAAGAGCACTATTTTCATTCATATACCTAAATATTCACTTAATACGTGACCTTAGACAAAAAAATCTTACAAAACATAAAATAGATGACAAGTCTTTGGAATTTGAATTGAAAGAAAATATTGAACAATATTTATGCATTCAAAATTCAAGATTACAAAAGTTGGAAAATTCAAAAGTAGATAATAAAGATTACTACTACTACAGAGAAAATTAGGAATGTAGATAAATGCAAGTTTTTATCAACAAAAAATACCACCAAAGAAAATAGGAACAGGCTGAGTATCCCTTCCTAGAAATTCTTGGGACCAGGAGTATGTCACATTTTGGAAGATTTCCATACACACAAATTATCTTGGGGATGGAACATAAAATTCACTAGTCTAATATTTAAATTGTATACATACATAGCCTAAAGTAATTTTGTACAATATTTTTAGCGCATCAATGTTTTGACAAGGAATTGTTACATGAGGTAAGGTATAGAATTTTCCACTTGTGATGTCAAATGAGGACTTAAAAAGTTTTTCCATCTGTAGAATAATTCAGATTATTCTATGAATTCAATTGCCAAGTGCACAAAAATGAAAATCCACTCCAGCTAATAAATTTATCAAGGTTAGAGACAAAGATCAACATATCATTTGTAGCTCTGCATATTAGCAATGAACAAAGACTAGTAAAGCATTTCAATTTACATGGCACCTAAAAGAATTATATACAACCATATAATAATAAAAAGGAAATGTGTGATGAAATCAAAGTGTACTTAGACAAACAGATAGACTAACATTCCACACACCTGGTCTATATGGTGTATATATGGTATAGTCTAGTACTCCTAGGACCATGATGAACAAGATTAAATGAAGCACAAGATAATGCAACCAATACACACAGTAAAAATGAAAATGAGGTTTCCTCTGGCTTTACACAGCATACTATTTAGAGTAAATAATTTTATAAGCAGGAGTACACACTACTAAATGGTATAGCATTATAAATACACAGAGCAATTTCTTCACCCCCGTCTGAGGACCGAACTCAGGGCCTTGTGCCTGCTAGGAAAGCAATCTGCCACTGAGGTAAATCCCCAACCCCGAACAACTTCTTAATATCAAGTACTACTTACTATATAAAATTATATACTTTATAATTTTAGATTATTGACAATCCAGATTTACACTATCAACACCACAAATATGTGAGTAATGCACTGTACCAAGGTACCAGACAACAGGAATTTTTCAGCTCCACAAAAGCCTTGTGAGACCATTTTCACTTATGTACTCTGTGAGTGCCTGAGAAGGCCTGGCTTCAATTCCAGTACTGCAAAAAATAAGGGCCACGCCCAGCAGCACACACGGAATGCCCAGCTACTTGGGAGGCTGAGACAGGAAAATCATAAATTCAAGGTCAGTTTCAGCAATTTAGCTAGACACTATCTCAAAAGATTAGAGGCCTAGGAATATAGCTAAATAGTAGAGCACCTGCCCAGGATACACAAGTCCTTGGATTCAATACTAGTGCAAGACAGTGCTCATAGACACACAAACCATATGTATACACACATACATATACATGCATGAACATGATTTGGTATACATAAATACATGTGTGCACTTACTCATGCTAGTTTCTGGGGACAGAACCCAGAATGCTTTACCCCTGAGCCACATCCCCAAGCCTTTTTCGATTTTGAGACAGGACATTAGCGATTTGCAGAGGCTGGCCTTGAACTTAAGATCCTCTTGCCTCAACTTCCCAAATTGCTGTGATTACAGGTACAGGCCACTGTACCCAGCTGTCCGATTTTATTTTATTTTATTAAAGAGAGAAGGACAATGTGGGGTGGTGGACAGAGACAATTTTTGTCGAGTTTTTCATATAAGCTTTTATTGCTCCAACACTTGTTGTGTACGTGGGTGCTGGGGTTTGAACTCGTCTACTTGCGCACGCCAGTCAATGCTGTATCCGCCAAGCCACTGCTCCAGCCCCCAGCGGTCCTATTTTTGACAAGCATGTCAAGATTATTAAATAAGAATTCTACAGGACAAACAAAACTCCCATGGCTCAAGCAGTAAAGTCAAGAATAAATGCATGGGATGCAATTAAACTAAAAAGTTTTTGCACAGCTAAAGATCTAATCAAAAACATCAAAAACATCAAAAGAGAACCTACAGAATGGGAGAAAAATCTTTGCCTGCTACACCTCGGACAGAGGGCTAATATCCAGAATATACAAGGAACTAATGCTGGAGGGTCTCTGGGAAAAGAGGAACACTGTTATACTGCTGGTGGGACTGCAAACTGGTTCAGCCACTATGGAAAGCAGTGTGGAGAATCCTCACAAAATTTAGGATGGAACCACCTTATGACCCAGCTATCCCACTCCTGGGTATTTTCCCAAAAGAGAATCAGCATATTATAGTGATATGGCCTCATCAATCAATAATCAATGTTTATAGCAGCTCAATTTATTATAGCTAGATTATGGAACCAACCCAGATGCCCCTCACTTGACGAGTGGAT
>PVKS010042226.1:0-16182 GCA_004027875.1 Aplodontia rufa
ACAGTATGCTCAAGGACTAAAAATGTCTGTGCTTCCCAAAAGTGATCTGCAGATTCCATTCTATTCTATTCCCTTCTCAATCCTAATGTATTAAATCTAATACAAATAGAAATGCTAAAATTTATATGGGACAATCAAAGACAAAGAATGCACAAAGTGAACTTGAAGAACACAAAGAACAATACTATAAGTACCATACTTGCTGATTTAAAATATAATATTGTCTGATAGTTATTAAAGCAGAATATTACACTGATGAAAAATATATGAAAAGATGGGAAAGAATAGAGAGACCAGAAACAAACCAACATTGACAGACGAATGTTCACAGAAAATGCAGCACATGTATACATACAAAAGAATTTTATTCAGTCTGAATAAGAAGGGTATCCTACTATTTTAGACAACATGGATGGACCTGGAAGAGATTATGCTAAGTGACATCTCATTCACAGAAACACAAATACTGCATGAATGAAAGGTGTATGAGGTAGTTAACACTCTCACACTTATAGAAGCAGGAATTAGAATGTAGGCTGCTTGGAGATAAGAAAAGGGAGAAGTAGGGAGTTGATATTCAATAGGTATAAACTGCAAGATGAATAGCTTCTTGATACCTGCTATACAATATAGAAACTGATTAGTAATACAGTGGTGGTAGTTTGAATCTTGAACGTCTTCCAAAGGCCCATTTGTTGGTCACTATTGGGAAGTGATGGACCCTACAAGAAGCAGGGTCTAGTGGGGTCTTCATATCACTGGGAACACTTCCTTGAAGGGAATTCAGAACCCAACATCTGTATCTTTTTTTTTTTCCTCTTCCTGGACATGAGGTGATTGGATTTACTCTGCCAGATGCTGCTACCATGGTATGCCACATAGATCCAAAACAACGGGGACAATTGATCATGAACTGAAACCTCTGAAGCCATCAGCCACAATGTACCTTTTCTATAGTGTTAGAAAGCTAATACAACTATTGTGTACTTAAAAATGTGTTAGGAGGGTGTTTTAATCAGCTTTTTCATTGCTGTGACCCAAAGACCTGACAAAATGATTTTAGGAGGATAAGTTTATTTTGAGAACTCACAGTTTCAGAGGTCTTAGTCCATGGAAGGCAGGCTTCATTCTTTAGGACTCAAGATGAGGCTGAACATCATGGAAGAAGGCATGGCTCCAGCGTGCAGAGACAGAAAGACTCAGGGGATCAACTCACTGATTGAGTTAAGGCTCTCATAACCCAATCATCTCACCTCAGTCTTCCTGGATCGTCACATGTGAGCTTTTGGAGGACACATCACATTCAGACCATAACAGAAGGTATATTTCATTTTGTCTTTGTAGTCCAAACATAAAAATAAAAGCAAAGAGAGACAGGAATCTTTTAGAGGTGATGAATATGTTTATTTCATTGATTGTGGTAAAGGTATCAAAAGTGAATGAATTTAAACTCATCAAAATTTATGCATTAAATATGTGCAATTTTTATATAAATTAAAGCTCAATAAAATTGTAAAATAATAGCATTTAAATATGCTTTAAATGAATTGATTAGAAACATTAGAGAAGGTATATATGTGGGAGTCTGATACTCATGACAATGACAATAATATTTTCCCTCTGGGAGTGTAGTCAGGATTAAAAAAATACATCTTTCAAAGTCTCAGCACAAAAGGAAACACTCACAGATTATAATCTACATTTGGAAGGAAATATACTGGGGTCAGAGCAGCTAACATCTCAATCAAATCAGAAGCTGATTCTCACAAGCATATTTCCAGGACAACTTAATAAACCTAGGCTCCTAATGAAAACATTTCACGCAGTGAGCAGACAAGTAAGCCAATCATAACTGAATGTGTGCTATAAACACTGAAATGAAGGAGGATTTCAAGCTCTAGTTAAGAACTTCACAACAGTATCACAATTCCTTTTGGAAAAATCTCCAGAGTATTGCATGATGTAGCAACTGATATTCCAAAGAATAAACTTGTATATTCATCCTTTTCTAAAGATTATACTATGTATAAATTCATATATTATATACATATGTATTATATATGCCTATATAAATGTTGATCTCATTCTTTTTCTCATGATGATTGCTCTTTTTCTCAAAATGTTTAAAATTCTCTGAAAGGAGAGTGCTTGGGAAATTTATGCAGCAATATTATCTCTTATATACCACATAATCTGAATGCAAATACAGAAAACAAAGAAATTACAAATCAAAAACCTTCAAAGATAAGGATAAATGCTTCTGTGAACCCAAAACAGAAGTGCAAAGTAGCAAACAAGCCAAAAACTGGTAGTGACAGTAAAAAAAAAAAAAATCAGTGGCTGTTGGTTAACACAGACTAAAGCATTCCACTTAAAATAAAAAATTAAAACTGAGGTCAATACTAGAATTCAGAGGCTGCTTATGAAAAGAGATTTAGAACTGCTGCCAAGAGTTACCTGAAATGCCTGCATTTACAAACCAGCAAACCTGAGGAGATAAGATAAAATGATAGTTTCATGAGTTGGAACTGAACCAATAACCACATTGGATTAGTATCAGGATGAATGAAATATAGTACCATCACAAACCAGGGAAACCTTACTGTTATTATAAAAGCATGAAGTGGACTGGGGCAGGAGAAAGCAATTTAAAAAAAAAAATTAGATAAGAAAAGCTAAGTCCGGGAGAGAAAGAAAATAAAAATGTGGGTGCGCGCATGCACACACACACACACACACACACACACACATGAATGTCTATAAGCCAAATTCTATAAAGAATGAAAGAATGACATCTAATTTCATAAAAACCCTCATAAAAATAAAAAGAATATTAATTAACCAAAATTAATTAATTTCATAAAATATAGGTAAAAATAATTCATAATACTCCTTAATTAAAAGAATCATGTTGCTCAAAATTTTAATGGATTTTAAAAGTCAACAAAACAATTATGCTGAGTGGAATATCACAAACTCAGAGACTTAAGGGCCGAATGTTTGCTTTCCTATGTGGAAGCTAGAGTGAAACTTAAGACAGATTGAAAGTTACTTCAGCTCAAATAAACCCAACATGCATGAATTTTCACATAAGCAGAGGAGACCATAAATATGAAGTTGGTGAGGAGAAGGGAGGGGGTAAGGAGGGAGGAATTACGGAAGTTATCAATGCAGCTGGGAACCCTCCACTCCCATGAGAAGCCCAACTACACATAGGCGGGCAGAGAGGATCAGAAAATTCAAAAATTAATACACATGTGTAGGTTTTGTTCTATCAATACATGGGGGTAAAGCAGGGGAGACATGGAAGCAGGGAGTGGTCAAAGGAGGGGATATCCTGGACTTGGGTCAGCATTACTAACTTTGTAAATATCTGTATATACATGAATATGTAACATTGATTCCCTCCAATATGTAAGACTATGTCAAAACAATAAAAAAAATCAACAGACTAATGAAATTAGAGCAAATGCATAAACATTATGGTAGAATTTTGGTACAATGTAAAATATTTACATCAGGAATTTGTAACACTATATGTTTAGGTCTTTTTATGAGAAAATGAATGACCTGCAATTTGTACTAATAGATGTAGAAGACATTTCATTTAGTTTCCTTCTCTAAATTGCCACTTGTAATTATTTCTTTTTTATCCTCCATATTAGAGATGCTACTAATCTTACTATTTTTTCTTTTGTAAACACTTATTCAAACAAGAGTTTGTCTTTTAAATTGTATATTTTGCTAAATAAGCTTTTCATAGCCAATTGCTTTGTATCTCCTTTCTATTTCCTTGTTTTATTTTCTTGTTTAGAAACATTTGCAGCATAGCATTATACAGATATTCATGTGTCATTATCTAAATTTTGGTAATACTCAAATGGTCAATGTACACACAATTTCATTTGCATGTGTTGTAAGCTGTGAGATACCGATTCAGCTAATTTTGACAATACCATGTTTTTTAAAAGCTCCTTTCTCTCATTAATTAAAATAGCATCTTTCTTAAATATTCAGTTTATTTTTATTTCCATCCATTCAGAAGTTTCCTATTTACTCTAATTTTCTAAGTTCTGCAAATGTTGTATATTTTAATTACAATACCTAATGTAAACTACAGTAACAAAATTGATTGAAAACATATCAGTTACATCATATGGGATATTACATGGTGCTAAAGAAGTTTAGGAGAGTATTTGCACATGAAATTATCAGAATTTTATGACCATTTTAACATGGTGGGTAAGGGAGAAAAGAGCACTTACAGGGATTTTGAATTATAAAGACTTTGCTAGAAAATGCTTTATAGCATTTTAACCAAAACAACATGTGAATAGATGGTGGAAAAAAAGACAAAGACATCAGCTTGAGACGAGCTGAATTTGAAGTTTCTGGGGCATAGAGGTCAAGATGTCAACTAAACTTAGAAGAGCGCTTAGGTGAACATCCAAACGTGAAGAGTTGAATGACAGAATTTTCTTTATGGGGTGGTGGGGAAAGGTGAAGGAACTAAGCGAAAATGTCCAAGGGAAAACAGAAAGATGATTAACAATAAACATTTTGATACATTTGCATTAAGTAAATTATCAGAGAAAACGAAGTTAACATGCTGGAACGATGAAGAATCTTAAAATTTCGCAGTGAGAGCCATTTCTCGGACAGTTCAAGAAGAAAATCTGAAAAAGTGGGTAACAAACAACCAGTTGTCACCATGCAGCTATATCCTTGCCCATACATGGAGAGAAATACACATAATCAGTTCCCTGATGGAATCTTTGAATATGTCTCTATCACTAAAAAAAAAATACTACTGCAAAGAAAAATGATTTTATTTGATTAGATTTATTTCCTTAAAACATCTATTTGCTGTTGAGCCTCAGTTTTGTCTACTCTGTATTTGTTTTACATGAGGGCAAGCATCACAAAAAGCGCAGAGAGCTCTGAAATGATTAAACATCAATTTGAAGCTTCCTTTAGTCCTTGAAGGAACCATTTTTGAACATGAATGTCCTTGTATGACACTGTTGAAATTTCCAGTGTTCTTACTTCAGTAAATAAGAAACTTGTAATAGAATGATTTAATCAAGCCAGATAAATAATATGACACAGCTATCATAATATGATAATGCTTATTTATAATGCAATCGGGTTGGTAAAACCTTGAAATTACTTTCATTTACTTCAAGAGCACTAAGCAGCCTCTGAAAGAGAATGAATAATTCATTAATTAATTCAACACAATTATTAAGTGACTAACAAGTTCTACTACTTCTCAGAGTGTAGCTAGTACAAAGATAAATAAAACACTGCTTCTTCCATTTAGTGAGAAGGCAGTCAAGCAAATAATTACAAACAATATGATAAGTGCTAAGATACAGCTGTGTTTTATGTGCTATTAGAGTGAGTTTGTCTTCCTCAAGGAGGGATTTCTAAGAAAGTGTGATTGGAATTATGATGATGGTAGACATATAGATTGAAATTTGGCTGTAAAGGCCTTTTACGCATTCTCTAAAATACTGAGTATCATGTTCCCTAACAAAGTACGTGACATAATCATATTTCCATTGTATAAGGAGTCATGTGGAGTCTGCTTTAGATGTTGTAGTTGCATAGGAAGAAAGTAGAAGCTAGAGGCCAGATCAAATGCTACTGAAAAGAACAGACAATAGAAGATCAAGATCCATGCAAAAACGTGTCAAATACAATGCAAAGATTTAGGAAAAATTTATGATAAAGAAATGTTCAAGAAAAGTGTTCAAGGAGAAATCAAGGATGGCCTAGAACTTTCTGTCTTAAGTAAATGATAATGGTAGAAAGATAAGGAAGACAGTGGTCAGAATAAGAACAAAGGGGACCTTTATGGTTTGGACATGAGGTGTCCCCCAAAATCTCATGTGTGAGACAATGCAAGAAAGTTCAGAGGTGGAATGATTTGATTATGAAAGTCTTCACCCAATCAGTGCATTAATCCCCTGATATGGATTAACATTTATGATAAATGTAGACAGATAGGGTGTGGCTGGAGGAGTTGGGTCAGTGGAGGCATGCCTTCCCAGAGGCCTCTTGCTCCCCGGTGCCATGTTCCCAGCTGCTTTCTTCCACTACACTTCTATCATGATATTCTGCCTCACCTCAGGACCCAAGGAATGGAGAAGGCTGTGTATGAGTTGAGACCTCTCAAACCTTGAGCACCAAATAAACTTTCCCTTCCCTACATTGTTCTCATCTGGTCTTTTGATCACAGCACTGAAAAAGTTGACAACAACAGGAAGGTATACTCAAATATGCAGATAATATTCTCAGTACTTCCACTTGCAAATATGCAGAGGAAGTTAATTGTACTCATTCCAAATTAAGTGTCTAAGGGATTTATTTTATACTGTATGCATTTCAATAACATTTAAATTAAAATGTGGATACCCCTTCATATCTCACTCCTCTAAAATATTTTGAGGATAGGATATACTATGCTGTATTGGTATAAAACACTAAAGTCCACATTTTCCAAAGAAGTTTGTGATTATTATAACTGAATGTAAATTTAAAATATATGTATGTGTGTATATATACACACACACATATATATAATGTTTTATAATTGAATTTCATATCAATCTATACAGATCTATATAGATATGAAAAATTCACTCAAAAACCCAGGGATAGATTATCATGCAAGTTCACGCACTTATGTTTTGTCCATATCTAGAAGTGTAAATTTTCCAAACTAAGATAAACATATGTATAGACTTACAAAATGTCTATTTAAATGTAAGTAAAAGTTTTCATGTAATTATAGCTCAATAAGGTTAAATTAGTTAAAAAAATAACACAACTAATGCCTGAACTGGTTTGTATAATATACAAAGCTGCTCTTGTGCCAGGCATTTCTCCCGGAACAAATGATGCTGATTCATATCAAATGCCACCATGGTAAGAACTTTGCTAGTTAGTTTCTTGAACTATCTCACTCAGGCCATGGAAAAGACTTTCAGATGACTTAAAGTAACAGATCTTTAAAGGAAAGTAAACAACTGAGTTTGTTAAAGCTTCTGCCTTAAGCAATGCTTGTCAAAGATTTGCTCTTGTTGGGTGTGGTGGCACATGCTTGTAATCACAACTTTGGAGTCTGAGGCAGGAGGATTGCAAGTTTGAGGCCAACTTCAGCAATTTAATGAGGCCCTAAGTAACCCTTTCTTAAAATTAAAAAATAATAAAAACAGGGCTGCAAACTTAGCTTTGTGGTAAAGTGCCCCTTGGTTCAATCTCTAGTACTGGAAAAACAAAATCAAAAATCAAAAGATTTGTTCTTAAGTCTTCTTCAAATCTTCATACCTTCCACCTTCAAATCTTCAAATCTTCAACCTTTCCCTTTACACATTCTAAAAGCATAATTTTAAAGTCTAATATCAAATTTCTTTAAATTATAAAAATATGAAATTATTTTTGGGACATTCTTAGCACTAATACTTTTCCCAAAATGTTTCTTATCTTCTAAGAGGTTAATAACTTCTCTTTCATCGATGGTAGAGTCTTCCAGTGAGAAAACAACCAAATTTGGGGGTCCAGCCCAAAGAAAAAATCATGATTGCACTGACTGCAATCTATAAGAGTCTTGCAGACAGAAGCACATTTATGGTGGCAGCAAGACAAGATCCCTGCACCCAACACAGGATGGAGTTTATGTACTAAACCATATAAAAGTGGCTGGGAACCACTCAAAAGGCATCTGGGTTTCCCCCAAGGCTATGTCAAACATAAGTTTTTAAAAAGTCTTGGCATCAGTAGCCTGAACAAAATGCTTGACTGACTATCTTAACAGCTCCATTTTTCCTGTAGGGTTTGGAATATGTGCCAGGGTCATTTGGCATGCAAAATAGTAGTTACAACCAAGATGGCCTTACTCATGTCAAGCTGGATTCCTACAGCTTTTGCTAAAATTATTATTACTGATATTTAGTAATATGATATGTTGTATATATCTTCCATCTTATAAATTGTCTATTTTCTTTTTCAATGAATAGAAGTTTTATATTTCAATGTAGTTGGATTTTTCAGTGAAAACAAACCTAATCTTGGTATTCTAAACCCTTGACTATATGGAACAGATCTTCATTTCCAAATGTACTATATATTATTTTATTCACAACATCTTTTATAAGACATTTAGATTAATTTCACTGTTCTTAGACTATCAATTTCTAAACTCCATGTTTTTTCTTAGATTTCTACTTTATCTGTTATTACATCCTTTTGAATCTTTACATATTAAAATTCAACTTCTCCTTAAAAACCTGGCTCAGTGGTTATGGCACTTACCTGACATAAGCAAGGACCCAAGTTTGTACTCTAGCACCACATACACAGCTAAGTGTCAAAGCAACGAAAACCAGATGAAAAATTAAATAACATTGACTGTCTCTTTCTCTGTCACTGTCCCTCTGTCTCTCTTTAAAAAAAAAAAAAAAGGAAAGAAGGAAAAAAATTGGCTCAAGAGACTCTCTACTCTGATATCATTTTATTTTATTGGAAAACTCTATCCTTAATTTAAAACTGCCACCTGGATCATATCTCTTGTATTTACCACATTCTATATTGTATTAGATTTATTGGTGAGCAATTATTATTATCTGCGTGATCATTCTTATCCTATGCAATGTTTATGTTCTCATTTATTTTTTAAGCTACATTTTGCAGATAGATATTGTTCAACTATTTTTGAATAAGTTAAATTAGTGACAAAAATCAACAATATATCAAACATTTTCCTTTAAGTTATTACATTATTCTATTATAGTAAATATTTTTTGCCACGATGTTCTTCTGTCAAAAACTGAAGTGAAAATACAAAGTCACCTGATTTCCCTATTACTTCAATCTTTTGCTTTTGATTCTCCTCCTCCTATCTGGTCATTTCATGCTCCTCGAAGCAGATACCAGTTCTCCAGCCCTTGTTGGAATGGACAGGCATGGGTTTTCTCCTGACAGGATGCCAGTTGCTTTTGACAGCAAATTCACAAATTGAAAACACCTGCTTTTGTCTGTAGACAAATATTACACTTCATTGGACACTTCCTTTACAGTTAAAATGAGAATGGTGGTCTAGAAAATTTGACACCAAGGAAGTACAGCCATACTTGACGCATGTTATTCCAGAGGTAATTATTTTTTTGATGACTGCTCATTACTCTGCTATTTCACAAGTGGTTATCTTACCAACACATATTTATTGCTCCACCAAAACTGAGCAATCAACTCTGACAGCTTAAAAAAGTTTTTCTTCTATCATGTATCATAAATTCAGGAAAATAGGTATTACTTTTCCCACATGGCAATGACCTCTATGAGCTGAAAAGAGCAATCTTCCATTATAGTGACAACCATGCTGTCTGAAGCACATACTTTTGATATAAACTTTTGGAATTAACAACAGTGAACCAAAGACATTTGTTACAGAAATGTTTATGACAGAATAATTTGTTTTTAAAAAATCAGAGAATAGGTAGGTATACAGATTAAGATGACTGTAATTTATCTCAGATATTTGATTAAGAAATCGTTTGATATCCTTCACTTGAACAGAAACAGAAAACTTGGTAAAAATGTGTTCTGTAATTAAAACCACAATTTCTAATGATGGAAAGAGCGTCACAAAGAAATCATTTATTACTAAAATTGCATGTCATTTGATAGGGATAGTAAATGGAATTGAAAACACATCAATCATAATTATAACACCTCTAGAAGAAGTCACACAGTAGAAGAAAATGTGTGGTGGACAACTGTGTCCACTATGTGTGTGGCCACTTTTGAGTGGGACTTTAGGTAAACAACTGTTATGCAGTTTGGTTTTCTCAGTAAAAGAAAATGAAAGGATTAAAAAGATTGACATTTCCTGTATAGCAGCAATTTAATAAACATACTCAAAAACTAAATTACTCATTTTAAATGCTTCAAGGTGTCATATAAATGCATGACATTATTATTTATCTTCTGACAATCAGTGAATTTGTAGAAACTTGTTTTCCCAACAGGAAAACGACTATATATTTAACTAAACAATCCTTCTTCTTTTATTTGAAAATAGGGTTTTGAGTGAATTATTTGGATGAAAATAAGTTAAAATGTAGTCAAGGCAAATAAGGTACATTTGTATTGGTCTCAGTCCTAGAGATGTTACAGAAATAAAAACTGAGAAAATAGGTAGCAATTGTAATTTACAAAATGTTTTTTTTCCTCTTAATTGGATGAAAAGATTTAAAGAACAGTTGGGAGAAATGGAGAATGGAGGATTGTGGCAATTACTAGGGGGTCTACAACTACAATCTTGGCAGACTTCACCAAAGGGTCCCAATGTGAGTAAATCTTTTATTGGTAACAAGAAGCCAGCTAAGCTACGTAGAGTCACAAATTTATACTCTTTTAAAATATAGGAAAAATGAAAATAAACTGTAGAAATTAAGCACATTAAAAAGTACAGTGGAAACTATGTGGTTTTAGAGTTCTGAGAATGGTCATTGTCTAAGGAGAAGGTTATGTTTATATTAAGAAATGTTCATCTGGAGTCAGTATATTCTATTACTACTCTTTTTTGTCTACCAGTATTCTATTAGGCACATATTGCCTTATGGAGAATTATGGTCATTCCTGCACTCTCTTGCTTTTAATAATAAAATTAAGAAAAATCAAATTATAGGTTGACAATGATGAAGATTATTTTTTATCCATTAAGGACCTTTAAACAACAGAGTCATCTTTTCCTGCACTTGAAAAAAGAACTCTGTATACATGACATTAACTATAATTGGAAGAGCTCTACTTTGGGGTCATTTTTTAAAATGTTTGCTAGGGGCTGGAGTGGTGGCTCAGCAGTCATGGTGTTTGCCTGGCATGCAGGAGGATGCGAGTTCAATCCCCAGCACCATGTGTTACAATGAAGTGTTGGAGCAACAAAGGCCACATGAAAAACTAAAATAAAATTGATTCTCCTCTCTCTCTTTCTCTCACTGTCCCTCTTTTTTTATTTTTTTTTTATTTTTGAACAACCATACAAGTTTTTAACAAAATAATATAAAATGTGTATATATTCTGGATATTGCAATTACCCCCAGGAGTGCCCCCCCAATTACCCTCCCTTATCCCGCCCTTCCCCTTCCCACAATATCTCTAAAAAAGTATTAGGTTGTAAAATATTACATCTTATCTGGATTTAACACATGCTAATAGACCAACTTTCTCACTGTCCAGGGTCTAGTCCCCACCTCCACAGATGAGTGGGGACAATCGACCCTTAGTTCCTGGGTTAAGCTGATTGTACTCAGCATGATTTGAAGCAAATGTCAGACCATCAAGGAAAAGGTCCAGTTACAATGGAACTTTCTAGCTCTGTCCTTTTCCCAACTCCACTTTTTCCTTTTTCCTGGGTAGAGCTCATTGATTTACCCAACACCACCTTGGGGCGTGAAAACATCAGTCATCATGCCTCAGGTCAAAATACAAGGGCAGCATCAAAGACGAGCTAGGATCCTAAGTGGACACAATGGCTGGCGGACTACTCTTGAGAATTCTGTCTTCATTCGTTTCCAGAACCAAATAGTTGGCTTTCTAATTATAACAGATGGAGCTGGAGCGGTGGCTCAGTGGTTACGGTGCTTCCCTGGCATGAGCAGGTACGCGGGTTCTTATAACCCCAGCACCACGTACACACACAACCAAGTGTCAGAGCAATGAATAAGCCTGAAAAACTCAATAGAAATTGATTCTCACTGTCCTCTAATTATAACAGATGGCAGGGGTCCTTCTCCCAGGAGAGTGGAATTGCATGGAGGGGAGAGGGAAAGATTTGAACTGGTAAGTTGTTTTTCCTTCTGGCCTCCATCAGGGGTATTTTTATATACCTCTGATTTCCTGTAGTTAGAATCCAGTGTGCCTAGATTTTGTGTGTGTGTGTGTGTGTGTGTGTGTGTACATGCATGCACATGTATGTATGAATTCATGTTTTTCTTTAAGCTTCCTGGATCTGTGGTTTGGTGTCAGGTAGGAATACAGCAGAAATTCTCTGTAATTATTGGTTCAAATGTTTCTACTGTGCCTTTTTTTCTTCTTCACGTGGTGTTCTCATCATACCTATGTCATATACTTGTAGTTGTCCTACAGTTCTCGGATATTCTTTTCTTTTTCAGATTTTTTTTCAGTCTTGTTTCTCCTTGGTTTTTCAGTTTTAGAGGCTACTAAACTGTTAACCTCAAGATATTGGAAATGCTCAGTTTACAAAAACGCCCATTAAAGGCACTCTTCATTTCTGTTGTAATGTGCTTGGTTGCTATTTTTTTTCCGATGCTTTCTTTCTTAAGATGTTGTATCTCTATTTATATTGCCCATTTGCTCTTGCATGCTATCTACTTTATCCACTAGGGTTCTTAGCAAATTAGTCAAAAATTTTAAAAAATTTCTGTATCCTGGTCTTATCTGGGTCAGGTTCTGATGATAACTGTCACTTCAAACTGTGTGGGGTGTTTTGGTTTGTTCATTTAGTTATTCATCTTTTTATTCATTAACTTTTAGTATATCTTGTAATTGTTCACTGATAGTTCAACATGACACATTGGATAAAAGGAACTGCAATATATAGGGCTTAAGAATTGTAGTCATAAATTGTGGGCAGGGTGGAGCCCCTTATAGTTCTTTAATTAGATCTAGGCCTTTTAGTGATCCTGTGTTTATGGACTTTGAACTTGACAAGTATGTTTTGGGTTCCCTTTCCCGCTCAGGTAGGACAGGATAGCTGGAATGTTCTGGAGTTGGGTATTTCTTTCCCTCATGTGAAAGGCTAAAGTGGGCTGCAGTTGTGCATTTCTCTTTCCCCAAGTCAGTTGGGCTCTGATAAAACCACAGCAGGTTATGCTCTGAGTCAGTGGTTTCTCTTGAGGGCTGACCTTGTCAAAAAGAACAGAGTGTTTCAAGCTGATTCCTGTTTTCCTCCTTTTGCCTAGAAGCAGGATGGCATTTTTCTTCACTATGAACTGTGAAAATCTGGAAGAGCTTTATGAGACAAAACTCATGAAAGTATGAGGGGCCCCGAAGTATGAGGGGTTATCTCTCAGAGTAGGCCACACCAGATCTCCAGAAATTCTTCAATTATCATTTGTTTTCTATGCCAGCAGTAGTTCTTGTAAAGGTTTATGCTCAGATAAGTTGCAATTCTCTATATTCTCCTGCCTCTCTGTCCAGTTTGGATGATAGACTTGCCCTGTGATCTCACATCTCTTAAGGGCTAAGTAAAGCTGATTTTTCAGTTTATTCAGCTTATCACTTGTTCTTTGGTTGCAGTGAAAACTTCTAAGTTCCTTCAAACTGGACCAGAAACCATTTCTGTTGAGTGATAAGGGCACTAATAATGCCTTTCTGCATCAAAGGGGAGGAAATGGTCTGGACTTCATTACATTGATTCTATCCTTTAAAAAATCTTTTTGACAATTTTCTCAAATTTAAACTTGAAGTACACAAAAATGTTTTCTTGGGAGAAGTGAAATATTGAATATTACACTGACGTTACAGCATGAACTTGTACTGAACTCAGTAACTCAACAAACAGTTGCCAACATGCTGACCCAAGACAGAATTATCTATAAAACAACTTGCAATGAAATTTGAGTTTGATTATATATTTTAGACCAATGAATTTTGATCATATGAAATAACCAGCTTCATGTTTTCCAGTTAATTTTGTTTTAAAATTCTTCCTATAAAGTTATGTTGGCTAAAATTAAGTGAAGAATTCACATTGCCAATGATTTGAATCTCCTGGGCTTGGTGAACTTTTATGAGTACAGCTCAAGAAATAAGAATACTATTTTATGAAAATCAATAATACACTTGTTTCCTACAGATTAACCTTCCAATTAGCCTCCCTTCTTAAGGATTACAAACACAACTGCTACAATGCTCTTTTTCCAAAGAAGAAGCTTTATAAATAACTCTAAAAACATAATCTTAAAGAAGGTAGATTAGCATTACTCAAAGTTTAAAAGCTCTCCTGGTTGCCAAGATAAAGCATAGTAGGCAGTTAAAAATGAATGAAAAATTAAAAAAAATAATTTAGAGCCCATCATTTTCATGTTCTCTAGAGAACTTAAGCATTCTAACAAAATTATTAGAATCTATAATTAGCTGAGCTGTTGTTTTTTAGTCTGTAATAAAAGTTCAAAAGAAATCATAAAATTAATGGTTGTTTAGGTCCCACATTTTCATTTCATTTATCATAAACATTGATGAACTCATATTACAGAACATAAAATGTGTTATTTTAAAAAAATAGATCCATGATGTTTAGCTGAAATATTACTTTAAAGAATTAAAGGAGACTTTGATATTTGAGGTCATTTTCAAGTAATCATTGTGAAGAATAGGCAAGTAACCATTTAATTTTTTAAGCTGCAATTAAGTGTCTGATATAAAAATAATTATTAGGTATAATTATCAAAAAAAACCCTTAACCTTGGGAATTATTAAATTCACGTAATCTTAAAAGTGATCATAATTTAATTTATGCTAATGTGACATTTTAAGAAATAATCTAATCTTACTTGCAATTTTGATTGAGATAATTATAGATACATGTGCAGATGCAAAAAACAATACAGAGAGAAAATTTGTGTACTCTTGACCAATTTTCTCCAATTGAAACACCTGGCAAAACTAGAACAAATAAGACATTGAGATGGATGCAATCCATTTTTCTTATTAGATTTCCCCCAACTTTACTAAGTTAAACATGCATGTGTTCAGTTCTATACAAAACATAGGTCCACTATAATCAAGCTCCAATTACCACAGATACCTCTCATGTTGATCTTTTCCAACAGCACACACATCCTTCTACTCTCACTTTACCATCTTTATCCTTAATCTGTGCTGCATTTCTCAAATTTTATCCAGATAATGTAATTTGTAAAGCAGTATTTTAGTATTGACATCTTGCATGACTCTTCTCTCTACTCAAATAGAACATAAATATAACTCGAAGTGAAGGAATCTGGTAACAAAAACAAAAATGATTCCCTTATAAAACGTTATTTCTGGATCTATTGACCCCATAGCAACTATTAAAGAAATTTGTCATAAACCCAGAGACTCAAGAGTCAAATGTTTTTCCTCCTTTGTGGAGGCTAGAACAAAGCTCAGGCTTGGGTAAAAGGTCAAGCTCATGTACTTGACTTACCAAAGCTGAAGCAACACATCATCTTGGGGAACCACAGATGTATGGGGGAGGGGAGAGGGATGGATGATAGAGAAGAATCTAGGGGGCGAATTAACAATGTAGCTTACTCTTTACTCCCAAGAGAAGCCAAATAATAATTATGCACTCATTTAATTCTGGAAAATGCATATATATATATATATATATATACATATATATATATACATACACACACACATACATACATACACACACATAAGATCTATATATCTGTTACGGGGGAAATATGGAAGAGTCAAAAGACTGGGGTATGGGTAATGTGATTAGAATAAGGAGCACATCATATTGTTACTACATGTGCATTTATTATATACAACAGCACAGCTCCTCAACAGAGTTCTTTAAAAAATCCATCCACATAGCCTATTGTCTTCACCATTCAGTCAGAAGGGATATAGGATAATCACACCAAAGAACAAAAACAAAAACAGAAATAAAAAACTTCATGCCTATCAAAATGTTGCTCATTGTCTGCTCTATGACAATCCCTGATAGTCTTATGTTAGACATTATTAGCTTCAACTTCTGTATTCAACTGAACTCACTTAATATGAGACAATGAATTGAGTTCTGTACCACCATAGATCTTGAATAAGAAAATAACTTGACACAAATAAGAATAATTTATAATTAAAGGCAAAGCTCCCAGTTCTCTTTCACAAGGTGTCAAACATAATTTTTGCACATGGCCTATGAAAATCACCAATAGTAGCAACATAGATGAAAAAATAAATACTTTTAGTTGAATTTGAACAACTGTCCAGTTATTTTATCTGTAAGGATAAGTGAAATATCCCTAACTCAGAGCCTCAAGGGACAAATGTTTTCTCTCATTTGTGGAAACTAGAATATAATTGGAAATAGATGGCTAAGCTAATAATAACCTCAACATGTATGAAATTTTACACAAGCAGAGTGAACCT
>PVKS010042227.1:0-15563 GCA_004027875.1 Aplodontia rufa
ACCACCAGTAAACCTGTGTGCATAGTACCTATATTATAGTCACCATAAATAACTTTATTCAACAAATATGTGTTAACGCCTTTATTTACCAGCAGTTTTCTGAAGATACAAGAGTAAATTAAAATAAATAAATAGAATTAGAACATGTTAAACTCCATGCTTTTCTAATTATGTCATTTTATACACATCTAACCTGTATACCTAAAAAAGAAACAATAAAGAAAATGGCTTCCCTGCCCTAAATAACTAAATAAATTTCTGTCTTGAATCCTGAAGTCTGATTAGGAGTATAGTGAGAGAGACAGAAAATAAGCACAATAAATAAAAAAGTATTATCATTATTATGTTAAATAGTAGTAATTGTTAAGAAAGAAAATATAAAATGAAAAAGCAATGTGAACAGGAAGTATTACAAGAAAGGATTACAATTTTAAACATGATGATGAGACTAGATCTCATTGAAACTGTGAATTCTATGCCATGACTTAAGAAAAGTAAACAAGATAGACCTGTGGATGTGAGGGAGAAAGTGTTCTAGGCAGAATAACCACCCTGGTATATCTAAGATACAATCAGGAGATCAATGATGGCTGAACTTGAGTGGAGAAAGGGAAAGTAGTGAGAAATTAGCATAGAGGGAAAAGGGACCAAGGAGGCTAAATCATGTTGGTTTCACAAGTCATTAAAAAAAGTTTTCGTTTTTGCTTTCGGTGATCTGGGGACTATGGAAGGGTTTTGGTAGAGGAAGGACATGAAGTGAGACATGTTTTACCCTACACCTCAGGCTCTTAATGAGGGGCAGGGGCAGAAGTCTGGAGACCTTTTAGAATATGATTTCAGTAATCTAGGCAGGAGCTGATGTAATGTAGACCCCGGTGGCAGCAGTGCAGAGGCCAAATTTCAGACATACAGAGTGTATTTGCAGTCAGGTCAGGTGTACTAGAGAAGAGATTTTGATGATGTTAGTGTCTCAGAAGATGCAGAGAAGACAATAGGACATGCAAATTTAAGAAAAAAGATTACTATAGGGATTTGTTTCAGATGTGTAAATTTTAAATATATAATGTGAGATACATGAGTATGGAGTTGAGGACCAATATTTTAATATTTAATATTTAGGTTTATCAGTTCTCACAGGACACTCAATATTATCTCAATTAAACTTTTTATTTTATAATAATAACCAATGTCAATCTCTTGCTGACATTCAGATTTATCCCTAAAGATTACCAAGAGCTAACATATAAGATAATATCTTGAAAATAGATAAATTTCTAGGTTATTTTAAACTGGATTCCTAGAGTTTTTGGCCTTTGGCAAAATCAACAGAATAGGTCTGAGCTTCAAAGTTTCAATAGACTTCACAATAAAAATTAGCCCATGTTATATAAATTGATGGAATATTTCCTGAGAATACTAACATGACTAATTCATCTCAATTTTTTCTTCATCTTTTGTTAGAGTCAACTTAAAGTAGAAAAAAATCCTTGACTTGTCTCTAAACTATGAAATTCCTCTAGATTCTCTAATATGTCATTTAATAATTTCTGTTTCAGAAGATTAATAATAATCAGTTCTGAAAAATAATTTGCAGAAATCCGCGTTGCAATATACGTTATTCACATTTTGACACATTGCTTAGCTGTTTGCATTTTTATTCAGATTTTAACATTTATCAACATTTTCTAAATCTCAAGAATTAATGAATTCCACATATGAGAAATCTAGAAAAGTCAAGATTTAGGATTAACAAAGGAAGATAAAAGCAATTACTCATACAGACTTGGAAGGAAATTGAACATTGTGTTAGAAGTACATGAAAAGTGTAAACAGTTTCCTTAAACTTTAAGACACCTATGCATAAAACAAGAACTCACTGATTGTTCTATGCTTAATGTAATAATGAATATGGACTTCTTCCAAAATTGAAAGTTTCCTAAATCTTTTAAATAGTATGGTAAATATATCTGGGAATATAGCTGGGAATATAGCTGGGAATGTAGCCCAGATTCATTCCCTAGTAATAGACACACACGAAGGAAGTATGTGTGAATCGTGAATCATTTTTTCTGGAGGGAACATGAAAGAAAAGGAACTCAGGGTGTAGAATAGAACTACAATGTAAAAATGAGTAGAAGATCATAAAAAAGCTTTCCTTAACTCCAGCAATAATGAGTCATCCCAGCTCCTGGAGGCCATAGAGAACTTGAACAAGGAGTCAACCAGTCTGAGTCAAAGTCACAAAGGCACCAGCCAATTGCATGGAATATCAAATAGACACAGAAACACCTTTTAATTGCATGTTAACTTGAACAAAAGAATACAGAATTACAAATGATCTGGTTAAACAAGAGAAGGAGAAACATCTCTTGTCTTTAGCAAGCAAATGGATATTGAAAGCATTAGACCCTCTTACTAAGTAAAATACCGTGACACATGATAGTTTTGTTACTTTCCTGTGGTGAAAGTGAACTGCTAATATGAGCTTCATAATTTCACTAACAACATTTGAGTCTCAAACTTCCACCCCCCGATATGGACCAGTCAATTCCCACTGAATATCCAAACATGGGGATTTTTAAAAACCTCTCTCTTAGGGTTACGGTGGAATTGGTTCACCAAATAATTTCATAGGATTCAGAAGTATTCCTTTGAAGTTAGAGTCCAAGTGAAATATTTAATCTAAAAACAAAATCTTTTGAATATATAACACTATATTTTTAAAAAAGAGAATTTGCCATCTCTAGTATATACAAAAAAATTGTTAAAAAGGAATTGTGAAGAAATATTTTGAAGGTGTGGAGTGAGTTAGGAAAAACAAGCAGGGCACAGTGGCGCACACCTGTAATCACATGACTTGAGAGGTTGAGGCAGGAGGATAACAAGTTCAAAACCAGCAACCTAGTGAGGTCTTAAAGCAACTTAGCAAGAGCCTGTCTGTAAATAAATAAATAAATTGCAGCTGGGGTTGAGGCTCAGTGTTTGAGAGTTCCTGGGCTCAATCCCTGGTACTCCCCACCAAAACAAAACAAAACAACAAATAGAAATTCCAGGAATTGGCAACTCTTGGGTGGGTAGGATGACCGAAAGAGGATGGGATCCAGCTGCTTCAGTGCTCATGTAAGATCAAATGAGGAACATGGGCTTTGTTATGTTCAAAAATAGCCACTGTAATCTGAACCATGCCAAATTCTTTGTCATGTCAAAGTCTATGGGTAACACATGTCTTTCTCTCTTTGTTAATTACACACCTACTCTTTGGAAATATAATTAATGTTGCAAATCTCCTTTGAGGTAATATTAAATCTAAATATTAGACACAGAAGAGAACCAAATTTAAAATTCTCATATTAACTTACCACACTTTTCCTAATTCTTGCTCATACTGTGTAATGTGATAATCTTTAAAATCCAGTAACTATTAATATCATATGACAACTCTAGATGCTTCTAGTGTCTGTTACTAAATGTTTAAATACATAATGCTTTGCCACACCATGAGTTTTCACCCACTTTTTTTGAATAGAAGGAAAAATTGATTATAAATATTCACTAACCTGTCAGATTCGCATCTTGGTTTTAGTTTCTCACTGCTGCATTTTGTATTTAGGTGCTATAACCAACAAAATAAGATAACAGATATCAAAATCTGGGATTACTTTTAAGGAAAATGAGTATCATAGTGCCAAGCAAAGGATATCCTACCTCTCTCCCTGTACCATCCTCTGAAGAGAATGAGTCTCATGGTTTGTCATTTCCTGTGCTACAATGCTTACTGATGTCACAAGCTTGTATATAAACATATATATGCATCTTTCATATAGAAGATTGGATTCACAACCATTAAGCTCCATTTTCCAGCAAGTACAAAGTGTTTTCCTCTTTAGAAGACAATAATAATAGTGTAAGACCTTCACACCCAAATAGGAAAAATTAACTTACACCATATTTGCCCTCACATTGTACCTACTGCAAAACTGAAAAAAAAATATATGAGATGACTTAGTTGGCAGCGGAAAATAGGAAGCACTGGAAAAAATGTCTGAAAGGAAGCCAGAGGTGAGCTCATGGTCACTTAGAGTTTCTGTCCAGGGTCATTTCCCTAACACAACATAGGGAATTGAAGACCAAAAGAAACCACCTGAAGAAGAACGGTTCAGAGTTTAGGGCTGCTGAAAGAGCTAGAATTTATAGGACAAGACATTAGGGAGAAAAAAGCTGGGAGAAGGGTGGTCACAGAATTTGTGTTGGGGTCCTTGTATTAAGAGCTGGATTGACCAGCTCTTAATTGATTGATAAGGTGTTGAGCAATCTAGCAGAAAGCGGTGTTTGAGGTTTGGGAGTGAAACAAAGATAATAGAGGTTACACAGTCCCCAGGAAAACCCTTAAGGTCTAGCCATAAGAGAACCAAAACAGGAAAGTCATGGTGGCAGCAGTGGTGACTGTGGACCCCCAGCAGTGCTGAACAAGAAATCTCTCCATGAATGCGGGACACCAATGGTGGGAGAAATACAGTGCTGTGAGGTGGGTGATTTTCTCCCCAAATTCATTTCCAAACAAGGAAAGAAGCTTAATAACACGGAGCCATGAACAAGTTGATAGTTACACCGCCTCAGCAAGCTACCCAGCCTATGGCTGGGGAATTAGCCTGAAAGGGAGGAAGCTGCACATAATTAATTTAACTCAGCCACAGCAGTGAGTGCTCTGCAGAACCTGGGCATGGGAACCCTGTGCTCTCAGTCTGCTGCAGCTGCAACAGAGGGCTTGGGGTTGTTGTAATAACACCAATCAGAGACCATAAATCTGATCATGCATAGAAATGGGGCAGCACTGCCATCTTGATTCTTCCTGGAGGGCAGTATGGGACACTCCTTCATCAAAAGTGAAACCAAAATCATCAGCTACACCACAGATTAGAGACCTCAGTCCAGAGAAGTGGAAGAGTGGCTCCAAATGCTGTCTTGACTGTCTGCCCTGGTGGCTGTGTGTGAATGGCAGACCCACCCTTCTGGTCTTGAGACTCCCATTTGTAGGCTTCCTGCCCACCCCTTACATGCCCGAACTGCAGGAGTCATCTGTGATCATGACCCTGCTCAATAGTGCCTAATCAGCCAGGGTGGTCTCCAGCTATGTCCAACAGACACTGCCTGAAATTCCCAGAGAAGGCAGTGATTAGCATCAGCCTCAGTGATCTACGAACAAAATGGGCAGCCGGTACTCAGTTCCTTCCTCCACTTTCAGACCTGGATTTCTGTGTACAGACAAGATTTCATAGGTCCTGAATTCTCCAAGTGGGACTGGGCTTCCACGCCCCCTAGTGGTTGCATTTGAGATGTTCACAAACACTGGGCTGTTGTCTCCATCATGCCTGCCTCTCCTTGCTGGGATTGTGACTCCCCCACACATCATCTCTTGGTGCCACTGAAGGCCACAAGGTACCCAAGAGTGGGGTGATAATGATCCTGAGGGAGAGCAGTCCGGGCCAGCCACTCTCCTTGCAATGGTAAGAGTTCCATATAGCAGCACCAGGATTCACAAGACTCCCAGCAGCTCCTGGGTTTCCAACTGAAGAGGGACAGGAGTTTGGGCAGGCAACACTAAAGTACCCAATAGTGCAACTAGGGTGCCCCTGAAGTCTGCTCTCACAGGAAGCAGGGAAGGTGAATGTTTGCAACATCTAGGAGAAAAATACTGGGAGGCCTCATGGGAATCTCACTGCCAGCTGAGATCACCAAATCTCAGTCCTTCCAACAAATTCAACTGGGAAGTGACTCCATCTAGAAGTCAGCTATGAACACATGCCCCCATGGAACATATTGACCTTGGCGAAAATAACTCAGAACCTTCCCAACTCCTTTTTTTAAAAAAAAATTTCTATTGTTATTATAGAAATTGGTGTTTCTGGATGTATGAATTTTTGTTTGTCTGTGTATCTATGTAGTTGGCTTTTACTGTCACTCTGATTTCTTGTAAACACTGCTGTATCCATATCGTTGGGGTCCAACCAGAGGAAGACTTAACTATAGCAAACTAGTCCACTGCCTCCTAGGGTCAAAAAGATCCCCACTCTATACAACCCTCTTCTTCCCTTTACTCTGTCAATTCCTAAACTGTATTCTATTCTTTCTCATCCTCCCTCAAAATCTTTACCCCCTCTCATCCTATTTCTATCTGTTCCTTATTCTTAATAGAATAGCCCACATCACTATACTACCTCATAGCTCTATTTCCTAAGGCACAAGTTCCACACTACCTTTCTACCTCATTCCCTTTGCTCTCTAGACATTTTTTTTCTTCTCCTACAGAAGACATGCTAAACCAAAGAGACCTGCTAAACCAAACTTGAAAATGGGTGTTTGCTTGCAATGTTAGTGTGAGAGCTCTCATGGAAGAAAATTGATAATCTGATTGCTCCTATAGGTGCTAATCAACACTATAACAGCTACAGTTGACATTGTCTGGTGCACCCATTGGCTACACTTATTGACTTCTACCCCTATCCTTTGTGGTATTGGAAAACCTAAAGATTCACAATACTTCACTGATTGGGGTGGCAGCCATTGAAATATGATACCCAAACTGTACCCCAGCCCAACTAAGCAAAGAGATAAGAAGCTCCAATTCCATAATCAAAGCCCACAAGAGAATTATTCATTGTCAGACCTCAAGCCCCACTCCCTGTAACTAAAAGGAGGAAAATGAGAAATAATCCCCCACCTCAACCTCACAGCTCCCCACCAAAAGAGTCTGGGGTCAGGGTCCTATATGAAAACTTAGAAAAATGTATCAACATTATAATTAGTAATTCAATCAAAGAACTGAAAGAAGATTTAAGGAAAGAGATAAGAAAGCAATTTCAGTAGATGAGAGGCCACATATATAAAGAAACAGACATCCTGAAAAGAGATGTAGCAGAGCTCTCAGAATTGAAAAATCCTGTCAACCAAATCAAACGTTCATTGGAAGATACTAATACCAGAATAAACTCAACGGAAAATAGAACCTCAGCTCTCAAAGAATGAATATCAGATAACGAAGATAAGCTGAGCAACGTCAAGTTCAAGGAAGACAGACAAGAAATTTATTGTGCATGATCAGAACTCCCAAGTAGTATTTGATGAGATGAGAAGAAATAACAAAAGAGTAATTGGTATTGAAGAAAAAAATGAACAAAATACAAGGGGCATTAAGAATTTTCTAAGTGAAATTGTCAAGGAGAATTTTTCCCATATCAGAATTGACCCAGAAAACCAAATTCAAGATGCTTATAGGACACCAAACAGACCTAACCAAATGAGAAATTCACCAAGACACATCATCTATAAACTGAGAAATTAACAGAGAATCCTAAACGCAGCTAGGGAAAAACACCAAATCACGTTGAGAGGCAGACCAGTTCGGATGACTGTGGATTTCTCAGATCAGACAAAAAAGGCCAGGAGAGCATGGAATGATATTTTTCAAACTCTGAAAGTAGACAATTTTTAGCCAAAAATAATATATCCTCCAAAACTCAGCTTTAAATGTGACAGGGAAATTAAATACTTTAATGATAAATTCAAGCTAGCAAGATATGTGAACACAAAGCCTGCACTACAGAATGTTCTCAAGGACATACTTTGTTCAGAGGTACATACTATAAACTCCCCAAACCCTTAAAAAAAAGAAAGTCAATAACCACAATACACACCAAAATATGGCCAAGATGGCTCAAAACACAGAAAAAGTAACAATGTCAGGAACCCAGATTCCCATATCTATTCTAACTCTGAACGTGAATGGACTCAATGCTCCAATCAAAAGACACAGATAGCTTACTGGATCAAAAAACAAAATCCACAATATGCTGCCTACAGGAGACACACTTCACAATCAAAAATAGATGCAGACTGAAGGTGAAAGGTGGGGAAAACGTCTACCAGGCTTGTGGTCCAAAAAAGCAAACTGGTGTTGCAATCCTAATATCTGATAAAGTTAATATTGACCAAAAACTAGTCAGAAAGGACAAAGAAGGTCACTATATCATAGTAAAAGGAATAATTCATCAAGAAGACATAATGATAGTTAACATTTATGCCCCCAATTAAAACCCTCCCAAATATATGGAAAAAACACTGAAGGACATTAAACCCCTCATTGAACTGAACACAATAATACTGGGGGACTTTATACACCATTATCAACAATAGACAAATCTGATGATTTGTCAACAAGTCAACAAAGATATCTCTAACCTAAATAACTCTATTAATCAATTGAACTTAACAGACATTTACAGAATATTCCATCCTAAATTGACTAAGTTTATCTTCTTCTCAGCAGCTCACAGATCTTTCTCCAAAATAGATCACATCCTAGTTCACAGACCTAACCTTAACAAATATAAAAAGTTGATATAGTCCCATGTATCCTGTCAGACCACAGTGCCATGATATTAGCAATTAACAACAAGAAAAACAACAGGAACTACTCAAATACCCTCTTAAATGAAGAATGGATAAAAGAGGTAATGAGAATAGAAATCAAGAATTTCTTGGAAATGAATGAGAATGATGAAACAACATATCAAAATCTCTGGGATACTATGAAAGCATTCTTAAGAGGTAAATTTATAGCACTGAGTGCCTTCATCAAAAATTAAGAAAGAGCCCAAATTAATAGCCTAATGTTCCAATCCAAATCCCTGTAAAAAGAGGAACAATCCAATCCCAAACCTAATAGAAGACAGGAAATAACAAAAATCAGAGATGAAATCAATGAACTTGAGAACAAATAAAACAATACAAATTATCCGCAAAACAAAGAGTTAGTTCTTTGAAAAAATAAATAAGATCAACACTCCCCTTGCCAGCCTCACCAAAAGGAAAAATGAAGTGAAGCAAATCAACAAAATCAAAGACAAAAATGGAGGTAGCCCCACTGACTCAAACAAAATCCAGAAGACTATCAGAACTTATTTTGAAAAATTACACTCTGCCAAGTTTAATAAACTGTACGAAACGGACAAATATCTGGCCACATACAACATTCCCAAATTAATACCAGAGGACAGTGAAAATATAAACCAAACAAAATCAAATATAAACCAAGCAAAATCAAATCAGCAATCAAAGGTCTTCCAAAAAAGAAAAGCCCAGGACCTGATGGATTCACGGCAGAATTCTACCAGACCTTTACAGAAGAATTAACACCGATCCTCTACAAGCTTTTCCATGAAATTGAAAGTGTTGGAACACTCCCTAACACTTTTTATGAAGCAAATATAACACTGACATCAAAACCCAAAAAATATACATCAAGAAAAGAAAACTACAGATAAATTTCCCTCATGAACATAGATGCTAAAATCCTTAATAAAATTCTAGCTATCTGGATCCAAATATACATTTAAAAGATAATACATCATGATCAAGTGGGCTTCATTCCAGGAAATATTCCAGGGCTTATTCAACATACACAAATCAATAAATGTAATTCAATACTTAAACGGAATTAAAAATAAAAATCATATAATCATCTCAGTTGATGCATAAAAGGCCTTTTGTAAAATTCAGCACCCATTTATGCTCAAAACCCTGGAGAAGATAGGGATCAAGGGAAGATACTTTAGTTTTGTAAGAGCCAGTTATGACAGACTCATAGCCAACATTGTGCTTAATGGAGAAAGACTGAAAGCATTTCCACTGAATTCAGGAACAAGACAAGGTTGTCCACTTTTACCACTTTTATTTAATATCATCTGTGAAATCCTAGCCAGAGCTATCGACAAGAGAAGGAAATCAAAGGAATTCAAATAGGAAAAGAGGAAGTCAATAAGTCTGTATTTACTGATGACCTTATCCTATACCTGGAAAATCAAATAAACTTGACCAGAAGACTCCTAGAGCTTATAAACAATTTCACCAAAGTGACTGGCTATAAGATCAACACTCATAAATCATCAGCTTACCTATATTCCAGCAACAAGTCCACTGAAGAAAAAAATCAGGAACTCTGTCCCATTCACAATCTCCTCAAAAATATATACATACTTGAGCATCAATCTAACAAAAGATATTAAGGACATCTACAATGAAAACTATCAAACATTTTTAAAAAAGAAATTGAAGAACCTGAGTAGATAGAACAATATTCCATGTTCTTGGTTAGGCAGAATCAATATAATCAAAATGGCCATTATTCAAAAACTCTGTACAGATTCAGTTCAATCCCCATCAAGATATAGAAAAAGCTATTCTTAAATTCATATGGAATAACAGAAGACCTAGAAGCGCCAAAACATTACTAAACAAGAAAGAGGAAGCAAGAGGTATCACAATTCCTGACCTGAAATTACACTATAGGACTATAGTAACAAAAACAGTGTGGTACTGGTATCATACAGAAATGAAGACCAGTGGAACAGAATAGAAGATACCAAGACAAAGCCTCAAATCTTTAACTATCTGATATTTGATAAAGGGGTCAAAACATAGTGTGGAAGAAGAATAGCCTTTTCAACAAATAGTGCTGGACAAACTGGACAGCCATATGCAGACAACTTAAATTGGATCCTTACCTCTCACCTTGCATAAGAATCAAATCAAAATGGTTCAAGGATCTGGGAATTAAACCAGCAACTTTATAATTGCTTGAAGAAAAGGTAGGATCAATTCTACACGACATAGGTGTTGGCATAGCCTTTTTTAACAAGACTTCCATAGCACAAGATTTAAAGCCAAGAATAAATGAATGGTATGCAATTAAACTAAAAAGCTTTCGCACAGCTAAAGAATTAGTCAAGAGTGTCAAGAGAGAACCTACAGAATGGGTAGGTTCTGCATGCTACACTTCGAAGAGAGGGCTAATATCAAGAATATACAAAGAACTCATAAAACTGAACATGAAAACCACAAATAATCCAATCTATAAATAGGCTAGGGAGCTAAATAGAAATTTCTCAATGTAGGAAGTCCAAAAAGGGCCATAAACATTTGAGAAAATGCTCTATATCACTAGCAATCAGAGAAATGCAAATCAAAACTTCAATGAGTTTCTACCTCACTCCTGTCAGAGTGGCAAAAATGAAGAATACGAATAATGACAGATGCTGGAGAGGCTGTGGGAAGAGAGGAACACTGCCACATTGTTGGTGGGACTGCAAACTGGTACAGCCG
This sequence comes from Aplodontia rufa, assembly GCA_004027875.1. Lineage (NCBI taxonomy): Eukaryota > Metazoa > Chordata > Mammalia > Rodentia > Aplodontiidae > Aplodontia > Aplodontia rufa. Next base: position 11,158 of record PVKS010042227.1, read on the forward strand.
CTCTAGAAAGCAGTGTGGACACTCCTCAAAAAAACTAGAACTGGAACCACCTTACGACCCAGCTATCCACTCTTGGGTATTTTCCCAAAATAGTTAGAATCAGCATATTACAGAGATACCGCTTCATCAATATTTTTAGCAGCTCAATTTATAATAGCTAGACTATGGGACCAACCCAGATGTCCCTCACTGGATGAATGGATTAAAAAACTGTGGTACCTATATACAATGGAATTCTACTCCATTAGTAGAGAGAACAATATCATGGCATTTGCAACCAAATAGACGGAGATGGAAAAAATTATGCTGAGTGAAATCCCAAAATCAGAGACTCAAGGACCAAATGATTTCTTTCATAGAATACAATCAGAAACAGACTTAAAGTTGGCTAAACTAATAGTAACCTCAACATGGGTGAATTTTCACATGATCAGGGGAAACCTTGCCTATAATGCTGGGGTATGAAGGAAGGGGGGATGGAGAGTGGAGGAAATAAGAGGGATATCAAGGCAGCTGGAGGGAGGGAGTATGGAGTTAACTTTGACTTCCATGGGAAGCGCAACTAACATGGGGGTAAAGTAGGGGAAACATGGGATTGGGGTGAGGGAGACCAAGGAATGGCATCAGCCTCTGTCACTATGCATTTGTTCATGATTTTTGGCAAGGATTCCCTCCTAAATATAAAACTATCTTGAATGAATTAAAAGAGAGAGAGAGAGAGAACTGACCATGACCCTAAGCTTTCAGGTAAAATGCTAGAAAATTTGTGTCTTAAGAGTAAGGACTGGGAAGATGGGGGAACCATCCCAGAAGCCGATGTCATTCCTCCACTACATACCCATTTAACACTTGAGTTCTTCTGGGGGAAACTGCAACAGATGAAACCCATAGTAGTTTATCTATGCGTTGGCATTACCCCTGGATAACAAAGTTTATACACATTGATTGCTACTGTTTTGACAATGTTTCCCCCTCATCCGTATCCTGTATCACTATACACTTCTAATAAAATTGAAAAAAAAAAAGAGTAAGGACTGGGAGGCAGTGACATCTGCAAAAGCTGGCGAGGTGATGTCACGTGTCCCATGTGGTATCTTTTAAATTTCTCTAAAGCCCATACCCTACTCTCAGACCCATAGCACCTTCAAGAAATTATCCAATGTTTGGGTGCATCTTCTCCTCTATTCTCCCCACTGAGAAGGTGGAGGAGGAGCAAATAGAAATCAGAAATTAAAAAGAACAAAGAAAAGACATGAAATTTTTCCTTTGACAAGCTTGAAAACAGTGTGGAGAGGGCAGAAGAAAGGATCAGTAAACTTTATTACAGTTTGAATAAAAGCACAGGATCTGGTTCTAGATGTCCAAAGAGGAAGACGGTGGGTTTCAGCCAGTTCTGCCAGCGATGTGGGTGCTGGCTTCCTTGCTGCACCTGGCATCTCCACAGCCCGCTTCCCTGAACTTGGTACCAATGGTGGCCTGCCCTTCCCTCACACAATTCTTGAGCCTAAGGGCCTTGCAGAAGTCAGAAGTCCCCTGAGGTTGTGGTTTGTGCATTATAAGACGGGATCCAGTCTCTTGCCACCCCCACTGAGGCATGAGCCTTTTTTCTGACTTAAACAGCTTGTCCTGACAGCCTCCTGCATTGGCGTCTGAGGATTCCATTTTCTCAATCGGGAAGACAGAACAGAAAGCCAGGAGGCATCAGCCCTGCTCCAAATAGCTTGGCCTCATGAACCAGTAACCCTTGAGGAAGTGACTATGTACTTCACCCAGAATCAGTGGACCAACCTGGAGCCTGCACGCAGGGCTCTGTACCAGGAGATGATGCTGGAGATTTATGTGAAAGTGACTTCCATGAGATACAGAGATTTTGCAGCATCTATCTTTGTGGTGAGTGATGGATCAAGAACAAAAAGCCACTTATAAAGCAGGAAGCCACTGAAGAGGCAGAGCTGCCCAGGATGCCAGCAGGAGGAAGGCTCAGAAATGTTGCTCTGTACTTTGATGTTAAAAGTGAGGCCCTGAGACAGGTTTTCAGTTTAAACCCAAATCTGGTACTTCAAGGTAGAATGAAGTTCTATAAATGTAAAGGATGTGGGAAAATCTTCAGATCCAATCCAAAACTTCTTCAGCATCAGATGAATCACACCAGGGAAAAGCCCTTCAAATGTAAAGAATGCAGCAAAGCTTTCAAATCCAGCTATGACTGCATTGTCCATAAGAAAAGTCAAATTGGAGAGGGGTCCTGTGAGTGTAAGGAGGGTGGCAAAGGTCTGAGTGCCAACATAGTGTTGACTCAGAATCAGAGGATCCACACTGGAGAGAAGCCGGGCGAAAGCAAGGAGTGAGGTGACAAGGCCTTTCACAGCAGGGCTGCCTTGCTTCAGCACCAGAGGTGACACACGGGGGAGAGACTCCATTAAAGTTAAGGAATACTGGAAAGCTTCTAGCTGTAGGTAACTTTTTATTGTCCATCTGAAAATTCTCACTGGGGAGAACCCCTACCAGTTTCATGTGGGAGAAGTGTTATGAGTGTAAGCTGTGTGGGAAAGTCTTCCAATGGTATGGAAGTTTTGTTCAGCATCACAAGTTGCACCCTGTGGAGAGGAATCCCTTCAAGGCTGGGGCCAAGCCTGAGATGACCCCAGTGCCCCTCTCCAGCCTTGGCCCCCACTCCTGTCTGGGGGTCACACTTTGCTCCAGGGCCTTCACTCACCTTTCTACATGCCATGCTCATTCCTACCTCTGGGTGTGTGTTCTTGCTGCTGTCCACATCTGGAATACCTTTTCGCCTGCCCAAATAGTCCTTGTCTTCCAGGTCTTAATGCCTCTGTGAAGCCCACCCCAATTTTCTAGCCTCTTCTCACCCATCATGAGCTTTATCCATCCCGATGGCTCTTGTGAACAGCAGATCTCAAACAGTACTTAAATCTCATTTGTATTTTCTTCTTCTACTTACATGTGCTACAACTGCTTCTGCAGAAACTCCATTGTAATCTATATGCATTTAAAAATTGTGTTTGTAAAATATATTCTCTTTTCTCCATTGTAGAAAAATGAAATGCTGAACTTTTGCATTGGTCCATTTCAGGCATGAACAGAAGTGACTATGACTACATCGTGCAGTTGCTGGTTTTAGAAGAACTGGTAGGTCACTTAGGTGTGTTAGGGAAGTTTGGGAAAGAAGACATTCCTGTATTAGATCAATGTGATTGGAGAAAAGTATCCTCAGAGAAATAGAAGGAGGCATGCAAGACCTGTGAGAATAGAAAAAATGGAATAAGAATCCAGTCATGAACTTTTGAAACTAATGTAGATTCTTTAGTGGGCCAGTTCCAAGTAGGTATTAATACTTTTGAAGTTGTATTGCCTTTGTCGTGGGTTGTGGAGGATCCCATATCAATGCAAAAGATAATGTTAAACAGTAAAAAAAAAAAAAGTATACATTGATAGTGGTGATAGCAACCACGCACAATCATATCTTTCAGGTAAAGGAGACTTTTTTCCCCTTCAGTTTTGCTGCTAATATCTAAATTTTATCTTTATCTTTAACTTTTGTTTCCTAAGTAAATACATACAGTGGCTTCCATTTCTGTTGTATCTTTTGTGTAAATTTTTCCTAATGAGCATTCTGGTTTTCTTTACAAGCACTGATTTTTATATTTTCTTTTCTCCAGGTAACATGAATGGCAAATATGGATTTAATGAATTACTAAAGAAATGGGAGCCATGATATGAATCCAACTTAAGGTAAATCTGAGTAAGCTTCCGAATTTGTATTTTTATAAATAAAGAGGACTGTGGAGGTCAATGGCAGGCTAAGGTGGTAGATTAGTGAAGTGAAGTTTTGAGTTGATCTTTATATTGGCCTTGAAGTGAATCCTTTACAGCAGTGTAAGATGCTATTGGAAGTTACTATGGAGAAAAAACTTGAGTTATGCATTTATCAGCATTAATGTAAATGTAAGTCCTGAACATTGATGGAAGTACCAGACTTTTTTCCTTTTGTGTTGTGTTTGCTATCTAAATGTTTCTCTATAGCAATCAGTAGAAAAATGTTTGCATGCTTGTGTTTAAAATTTAAAAAAAGAGAAAGCATGATTTGAATAACAGAGGAAAAACTGAACAAAATAATAGCTTTTTAAATAATCTATGGGAAAATAATAAGCAGTCAAGCACCATTTGCAGTCTCAAAAAGAGGGGAAAACAATTGATAAATGGGCGAAAGAGCTAAACAGAGACTTCTCACCAGAGGACATCGATCAAGCCAATGAATACATGAGAAAGTGCTCTAAATCATTAGTAATCAGAGAAATGCAAATGAAAACCACATTAAGATATCACCTTACACCAGTCAGAATGGCAAAGATGAAGAAAATAAACAACAATAGATGCTGGAGGGGCTG
>PVKS010042228.1:0-15552 GCA_004027875.1 Aplodontia rufa
CAAAAATCTCATTACGTCTGATTGTCTCTACATGTCATGCGTTCACTTCTGAGCCAGTTAAACTGGCCTGAGGTACTTGAGGCTCTGATTGGCCAGGTTTGGGTAATATGATCCCCCTTAGAACTGGAATTGGGAGTCTACTTCACCAGATGCACATAAACTTAAACAGAGGTGTAGTCTTTTCCAACCCTCACCAAAAGAAATCTGGAACAATTGCTAGAAGAAGAGTTAGTAGATATTAGATGGTAAAATAACAATCCATTAAACACCCTTCCACTGTATTTATTTCTGTGCTGCTGTAATAGAATACCCCAAACTGGGTTTTCTGGTAATAAATAAATTCCCTAAGACTAGATAATTTATAAAGAAATTTTGTTAAGAGTTCTGGAGCGTAGGAAGTCCAAGATTCAGGAGCCAGCATCTAGTAAGGGCTTCTTGCTTCCTTTTGCCAGAAAGTGAAAGGGAAGAAGAGGGAGAGAAAGGAAAAGAGGAGGGGAGGGAGGTCAACCAGCCTTTTCATAATGAATATGCTTCCTTAATAAAGACATTAGTCTATTCATGAGAGGGGAACTCTCACAGCCTAATCACTTCTTAAAGTGATTATATGTAATAGTGGGGTTCATTTTGATATAATCATACATGTGTGGAATATAATTTGCTCCATTTCAGTTACCAGTGCTTCCTCTTTCCTTTCCCTCCTTGCTCCCCCATTTGCCTTTCTCTACTCTAGTGATCTTCAGCCCATTTATTTATTGCTTTTCAAAAAGTGGTGCTTGGCTGGAGAGGTGGCTCAGTGGTTATGGCAATTCTCTCTTTCTCTCTCTCTCTCTCTCCAACTATCCCTCTCTCTTTAAAAATGGTGCTTTATAGATTTACATAAAGATGGAATTCACTGTGGCATATTCATATATGTACATGTGATAATTTTGTCAATTTCATTCTGCAGTGGTAAATGGATGGAACTGGAGAACATCACACTAAATAAAATAAGCCAGACTCAGAAAGTCAAGGTTGGGAGTTTTCTCTCACAGGCAAAAGCAGTTCTTATGGTCATAGATGTAAACTGTCAGAAACCAATAGTTATGGATGCATTCCCTGAAGCAGGGATCCTGATTGAGCACTACAGTATCCACTACACATGCTCTCTACCATTGATAGAGAGGTCATTCCATAGGAGCTCTTCCTAATTTAACGACCCACTTGTTTACTTATTCTTGCTTAGCCAAAAATAATGTTTTCCTGTCCTGTCTTCCCTAACCATCACTATCCACCCACTGGATCTGTAGCAAGTGTACTTTGCTGGCCCATTAGAGGAAATTTTTTTCTTAAGGAATCTATTTATGATTCCCCAATTTAGGAATAAGGGAGGTAGGCAACTGTCAATCTGTGCACAGGAGTCTTCTAGAGCACTTCTGAAGTTATCTAGCATTAAGGAAAGACAAATTGAGAGTCATGATGAATTTATTTAGGAGATATTGAACATGTTTTATACTTGAAATTTGTTTTTGAAAAAAGCAATTAGATATCACTTCATACCGGTGAAGAGAATTGCTCTCCACTAAATGTTTTTATTACTATTCATTAAACTTTGACTTCAAACAAGAAAAAGAAGTTGAACCGATTTTAATTAAGCTTTTACTTCTCAGAGATAGGTTACCATTCTTGAGTTGACAGCTTTAGTAGGGATGAGCCAGTCGGGGAACTGAATATCCACTGAATAGTGACATAAGTGATTAGGAGTGAAAGTCCTAGCAGGGAAAGGGAGGGATATAAAAAGACTGATTGTGTTCCTCAGTTGGAATTGCTTAGTGTCTTCTATCAGTCCAGTTCAGCTGATGACCTGAAACCCAACTCCAATCTTCTGGCTTCTTCTGAAAGAGCCCTGGGAAGTATAGGTGATACATATACCAAGAGGTACATTAATTAATCCATTATCTGTCACCAGGTACATAACTCCCAAGTCAGAGAATGATGAGATGAGACAATGAGTGTGTCCTGCTGTAGGTCCAGAGGTAAGAAGGTGGATGACAGAAAATTGATGCCTCTTCTTTTTTCATCATTTGCACCTCATCAATGATCTTATATTCCCTCTTTTAGTGTCTTGGTATAGGGCTCAATCAATTTGTTACAGGGAAAATTAGAATATGTTGCTTTTAATTCTTCTAGCCAGCTCAGAAGGCATTCTGACTTCTGACGGGGTACTTGCCAGTGCACGGGTATAATGTTTTGGATCTGGAATACATAGTCTCATGTATTGAAGGCTTGGTTCCCAATGTAGTAATGTTCAGAGGTATTGGATCATAACAGTCTGACCTCACCAATAGATTAATACCTTGATCACTGAATGGAGTGCTGGGAGATTGTGGAACCTGTATGTGGTAGGGCATGATTGGAGAAGGTAAATCCCTGGAGGCATCCCTGGAAGGAAGTTTCTTGTCCCTGGTTCCTCCTCCTCTCTGCTTCCTGGCTGCCATAAGCCCAGTACCTTTCTTCTGCCACACCCTTCCACCATGATGTTTGTGACTTAGATCCAGCTGAACACGAAATGAAACCTCTGCAACCATGAGCCAAAATCAAACCTTCCTCCTTTAAGTTGTTTATTTCAGGTATTTGGGTCATTGAAATGAAAATTCGACTAATACAAGGGTAAGTACTAAGTGAAGGTTAAGTAGAAGCAGAGTGGTTCATAGAATACATAGAACAATGTAGATTATAAGGAACTCATTTTCTGTTGAGAATCACCAAATCACAATGTAAACATCCATCAAGGAGTTTACACAGTAGAATATAAATAATAATCTGAGGTATTTTGGCACAAAGAGTGAATCTGTCTGAATTTGCTCCTTAGAACTCATCAATGGGTGCAAGCAAAAAGTTAACTGGAATTGGTGATCTGCTTTTCTAGAGGATGGGCTGTACCCAAGCTCAACTTCTCATGGGACTTATTCCCCTCACAGGAGGACTGTAATATGCCATTAATTCCAAAGTCTCAGACAAGGTAAAAAAAATAGGCAGCACCCAAAATTCAGATTGCCTGGCTTCAAGCAGCCTGAGTAATACATCACTGACAAGGTTCCTCTTAAGATCACCAAAAGGGAGAATAAAGGACCAAAGGACCCTCTCAATGGAATCCAGAGTCACCTTTTAGGCCCAGCAAATGCTCCTCTCACCAACACTCAGTTAGCTATTTACCAGCAGCAGAGACCAACACTGAGCCCACTGTATGGCACCATTTCTCAAGGAGCCAGCCACTGTAGATTGCTTACTTTGGATTCCTTTCACAGGACATGTGTGATTGTGGGACTGCAATTCATCCTTTCCAGAACTGCTTCAAACACTCAATAAGCTTTCCTTTCCTATCTACAGTTCTCTGACTTGGCACCACCATTCAAAAGTTTACAAAATGGTCATCTATTGACACAGTATCCAAAACACGATTGACTAAACCCAGGGAACCCATTTTACTACAAAGAATTGCACATGCTGATGAGAACCACAGCTTTCATGATATTCCCTTATCACTTAGAAGCAGGCGACCAAAGCCCCAGGTAACTTTTTAGCTTTTAGACCATACTGTTTGGAATTGAAGGTGACACTAGATATTGTTGGTCCCATGAATAGCCTCCATTCTCATCACCACAAATGTCCCCAGGTGAAAAAAGGAGAACTACCAAGGTGAACCCCCCAAATTGCTGACCCACTGCATAATGAGCAAATAAAGTGATTATTATTTAGACTATCATGTTTTGAAATGGTTTGTTACATGACAATAGATTATTGATACAATGGGTGAGACTAAAAACATTTGAAATGGCACAAAAAGATGTATCTGATATAGGTGAAGAGAATACACACTAAATTCTATCACATTTACAGAAAGCTTCTAGGCTCTTCTCAACAGGACTCACCAAGAAGTGGCAAAACCAGTTCTATGACTATCACTCAAACAAGTCTTTCAGCCTAAGTAAGAGAAGACTACAGGGGAAATGTTTATTAGTTATCTCTGAGGGAGTGTTGGAAAATGTCCTTCCCTGTAGGGAAGAGGAAGCCAAGTGATGGTGGGGCTCAGAGGTGTCTTCAAGATGTATCTTCCTCCAGCTGCTTGATTACCAAACTGTAGCTATCTGTAAGTAGAACATGAAGAATTTTAGGGAAAACTTGTCATGTATCTTTGGAATTTGGAGGCTTGTATCATTATAGACACTACTGCATGCCTCTTATCAGAATTCTGAAGGAAGGAAGCTGCAGAAACAGTGGTGACAGGGCAGCATATCTGTTCAGCATGGCAAGAACATATGGATTTCCATGGATCAGATGAATGTCACAGAAGGTAAAAACTTGAGCCCTTTGCTTCTCCCTGCTTAAGGCCCTGACAATGGGTGAGGGAATCCTGGGAGTAAGATGCTGTGGGTATTCCACAAGAGTTGGTGTCTGAGAATAAGTTGGAAAAGATTTAGTCCATATCTAAGAACTATTCAGTGAAGAGGTTCATGAAGAATAATGCTTCTCCATGAAGACAGTTAGCATTTGTATGCCATTTACACACAAGGAACTGACAACCAAGAGAGAATATATAACAGCATGGAAAAGTGAGAGAGACCAGGGATAAGGAGAGAAAAGTCAGACAAAAGACTTGTGTCCTGGAACATGCGGCTGAATCTTACCAGTGGGGCCTAGAAGAAACCAAATAATGAATGAAAGAAAAAAAAAAGATTGAATTTTATGCAACTGCCATGTCCAGTGGAAACAAAGCTGGCTTTGACAACATCAGTAAAGTAATAACTTGGTCAACTAGATCCCCACCCTCTTCATTCCTGGAGAAGCTATGATTAGCAAGATGGCAGATGTGAAGTAGAAGCATAAGGAACAGAAAAAGAAGGGTTCCCATGCTTCTTTGATTTTAAAATTCTCACTGATGGCAGGATCCAACTGGGAGAGAGGACAAGATACAAATTTAAATCAAATACTGATTAGGGGATTGCTGGTTGCCCCCAACCCCCATGATATTTTTTCCAAAGTCATAGTTTTTTAGCTAGGTACAGGGCTGATTAGAATGAGACCATATTTCCCAAGTCTTTTTTACAGGTAGATAGATGCACTAATGTGATTAAGTTTGGTGAATGGGTTGTGAAAATAAATGATATTAACAACTTCTGGATTATACCCTTATTGGAAATGAATAGGCCTCCTCGTTCCTGATGACTGGAATGTGATGTGGTACTGAGCCATTCTGGACCATGTAGACTAGGAAAACACTCTGGGGATGGTGAATAAAGAAGACAGGAGACTAACCTTGGTTTTCTTTGTGGACCAGAGCTGCTGTTAGTCCACCTTTGCTATGTAATAAGCAAAAATCCCAGTCCACCCTATAACAAGCACTTATTTCTCATTCAAAGATGCTTAAGTTGGCTAGGGCTACCTTGCTTGGCATGACTTTGATCTTAAAGGTTTTCAACAAATATTTTAGCATGAGTCTTTGTTATGTGGGGTGTATGACAATAGTGAACTGCCCCCTTTCTGACCACATTCAGCTTCCCAAGAGTCAGTGGTTCTTCTGATGCTGGAGCTGCACTACTTCAATATGTGGGACAAGTTCAGCTCTAGTCCATGTGTCTTATTCTTGTCCCCAGGCTGGAGGGAGATTGGAAGGTCTTACAGGGAGAGGGGCACTTCCTCACATAGCACGGTTGGATCTGGTTTGCAGTTTCCCAACTTTCAACTCCAGTGTCTTGAGACATCTTCAGAAGTGGATGCTGCTTTCTCCTTAGAGGGCTGAATTTTACTTCCATATGGCCCTCCTCTAAACAACTAAACTGTAATACTTCCAACCTCTAGTATGTCTCTCTTGCTCTAGACATTGTAGCCACTTCCTGCAGTTGCTACTGTTGTGCTACATTAAATTCCGTTGCATTTTTCAGTTGCAAATAACCAATTCTTTATATTAAATTTTGTTAATATAATCAGGGTGGTTTGTTTCTTGACATTACCTTGACCATTTTACTGGACTAAATCTTGTGCCTGTGAGATGCCCCTCAAAAATTTCCTCTTTGAGGTACTTTCATGGCATCCTGTCACTCTTCTCTGTATTCGTTTCTACCAAAACTTATTGTGTTAAATTGTCATCATTTTTTTTTTGTCCTTCATCTCCATCCCAGGCCACTACCTCCCCAAAACCAGAGTATATATCTATTTCTTCAGTACCTGATACAGAGAAAACTCTGAACACACGGTTGAATAAATAAGTGAGCAAGGAAAAATAAAGCAGGAAAAGAAGTTATGAAAGAGAAAGTTGGTGATGTGAGAAACAAGAGGGTTGTGGCTGCCAGCTGTGAGTACAGCTTTAAACGCACAAGAAATTCTTGTTAAATAACAAGAACCAAGAACAGGATGAAGAGGCTCCTGAGATTTCAAAGAAAATTCTCACAACGAGGATAGTGAGGAGCAAAGGGCTGGAGGATTCCTGGGGACGCAGAAGTGTGTTGGCCGTCTGAGCTTCTGACGGACGACCAAGCCCTCCGGGACGCCTCTCACTTTGTCATCTGGTCCTGCCAAGCCCTTTACCAGCTTCCTTCCCAGTCCCTCCGCGCGCCAGCCCCACTCTAGAGGAAACAGGTAAAACTCGGAGATCTGGGTCACGCCCTAAGGTTGTTCTGGGCATGCGTCATCACACGCTCTCGCGCAAGCGCCCTAACTTACCCCTTGTAACCGGTACTGCCCATTTCCGATATGGGGGAGCGGTTGCTCAGGCTAATTTATCACCTTTTCTGTGGTCCCCCGCCCTCCCGTTCCTGTGGGGTAAACCTCGCGAGATTGCCTACTGCAGTCCCCGGCGCCGCCATCTTTGTGCCTGGCGAGCGACGGCACTCGACGGAAGCCCTGAAGCAGGCGCTTCGCCTGCCAAGCTATCTCCGAGACCGGATCCAGGAAATACTAGGCGGGCCTCGGTGGGAGGGACGCACTGAGGGAGGAGGGAGGGAAGGGGGCGGCGGCGGCGGCGGCTCACACCGGATCCAGGCACCGCGCGGCGCGCACCCGAGGGGGGTCGGGCGGGGAAGCGGTGCCGGCCCGGACCCCCCCGCGGGAGCAGACGTCAGGCTAGAGGGCGAGGCGGCCGTTGTGGACGGGGAGCGGCAGTCGCTGGGTGAGTGTCTGCGAGGAGGCCCGGCACCTGCCGGTGCCAGGGCGTCGGTGGTGCCCGGGGGTTGTCTTGGTGACCCCGCGCCCAGGGCGGTGGGCGTGTGCGCGACCGCAGGTATTCCGCGAGCTCAGCTCGGCCTGGAGCTGCGGGGTTGCGGAAGGTCTGCGCAGGGCCTGGCGCGCCCGCGCCCGCCCGGGACACCCCGAGAGGCGGAGGGGAGAGGGAGTGGCCGGGGTGGGGGGGCGGCTTGATTGGCGTTCTTCCCCTGAGCGGAGGGGATGATGTCCTTTTTTGCGGCTTCCTGTACACTGGAAAGAGTGAACCTCTGGACCGTCCTCATGCCTTGGCAAGGTGTTTGGGGATGAGGACTAGTTGCACGTAAGGTTGGGTCGGTTGAGGGTGTTAAGTCAAGTGGGGAAGGTTAGTAGTAATAGTAATAATTGGCAAGTGTTGAGTGAGGAGACAACATTACGTTCTTTTGAAGAGCACACACGCAAGCAGTCCTCTGAAGTTCAACAACAGATTAGAGTTATTCCCAGTTGGACTTTAGTTTAGTACCGTGTGTCTGTTCGTAAAGTGCATAAAAGCAGGATTGTGGGGGCGCGGATGAGAAGGGGACAAGGTGAGAAATAAAGTGAACTGCAGGAAAACCAAATGTTCGTATTGTCGATGTGTTGAAATATAGAGCTTTTTCTGTCTTTAACGAAATGTTACTTAAATTCTTTAAGAAAATTTGCTACCTTTGGTCCACACACGGCTTTTCAGTTTGGTGTGTTCTTCAGTGACGTTTGTCTATCGAACAGTAATTTTGACATATTATACATTTAGCTATGGTTTGTAAAAGGATAGGAAAGAGTGGGATAAAAGAATAGTTTGACATACTGAGCTCCCTTTGCCTACTTTTACATTTTGGAAAAATAGGAGAGTTTACTTTTTTCTTTGCTGTAGTACTGATTTGCAATAATATATAAGAGCATATGTAAGAAGAAAAAACATTTTGATCAAGAAAGGACTTTTGAGATGAAAGTTTAATTTTGCAATGTTAAATTATAAAGGACATCATCACTCCTGGTAAGTTTTGCCATATTGTCTTTTTATGAACACTGGAAGAATACAAGCATATTCATAATAGGAATTTTTACAACTTTAGATACCTTCATCCTGTTGGCTTATACTTCGCTCAATCAAGGGAAAGTTAAACTTCAGTGAAGGTAAATATTAAATATAATTTCTATCTTGACATCTAACAGAACATAATCTGTGTTCAATCACCCTCAATTTTCTTCCTCATGTTTATTTGACACATTCTTCTCCTTAATTGTAGACCGTCTATAGTTTGTTTTGGAGCTAACATTGAGTACACTCAGGCACTGGGCTTGGTGGGTAATGTGCATTTGCATTTAGTCCTTATAGCTACCCTGTGTAAAGATAATGTTATCCCTGTTGCACAGATATGGATACTGACCTACAGTATTCTTCTGTAACTTAGATAGCTAAGGAGGTAACATAGCTGGTAAATTGCAGAACTAGAACTCAAACACATGTGTCTGATTCTAGAGCATGTGCGCTTTCTATCATATTCTACATAAGTTTATGTGCTGACTGGTACAAATTTTATGAAAATGGAAATTTTTATTACAAAGAAACCTTTCAGTTCTGTTGGTAATCTTGAAAGCTTTCAGTGCCCTTGACTCAAAATAATCTCAAGGTTTTTTTTTTCAGATGTGTCCATTTTCTATCCAGTTGTAACATTTGGGCAGAATTTCACAATTTTGCTGATTTGTAAAAGATTCCTAATAGTTGGTAGTGACCTGTTTGGAATTCAGATGTTTTTAATAACTTTCCCTCCTATTTCAGCATTCCAAAATACTTCAAAGATCAGATATTTTCTCCTTGGGAGGCTGAGGCAGGAGGATTGCAAGTTTGAGACAAGCCAGGACAATTTATCAAGACCCTGTCTCAAAATAAAAAATAAGAAGGGCTGCAGATTTAACTCAGTGGCAGAGCACCCCTGGGTTCAATCCTCAATACCACACAAAAAAAGTTATTTTGTTTATTCTGATCCTTGACATTATTAAAACAGTAACTATTCAGAAGGCTTCAGATTTGCTTTCTGGAACATTGGAGATATATATACACACCCCTGCATTCTCTATCAAGTGAAATACTTAGTATCTGACCCTGTTTTTCTTTTTAATTTAGTAGAAAGGGTTTGGACTCAGTTCATGGTTTGTAGAAAATACGGCAGTTATTATGGGAACCAGCATAATCTCTTATGGGGATGGGAATGAAAAGCTTTAGAGTTTCCCAGGGAATATCTGAGATGTTAATGAAAGAGCAGGAACAATTTTTGGGGGAGGGAGTGGCATTTTTATCTCCCACTGGTCTCTGCTGTTGAATCTCTGATGTGCTATTGAGCCCTGCCACCCTGTCCCTTATCTCTGCAAGAGAGAAGCCCTATATCTGGGTAGAGTTCAACTGGAACAGGAGCTGTAGAATTTTTTTACAAAAAGATACTAAATGTCACTTATGCCCTAAAAGGTCATTTGTTAATGTTTACCTGTGTAATTAATTATTTCTGGCTGGAAATTCTAGAATTTTTTTTACGTAATTTGGGATTTGCTGCTTCATCTTTTAAGAAGTAAATTGCTTGTGTACCTACAGTGAAGTAGCTATGTCTCATAGAAATGGAAAAAGAGGTCCTGTGATCCTCATTACATAGAAGCATGCATGCATGTTATACAGAGTTTTGGGGTGAGTTTTAAATAATACCTTGGAGTCTTGACAATCTTTTAGTCTGAATGAGCAAGTTTTTAATTATAGTTGTACTTCTAATAATGAATTAAGTGTAACCCAGTGCAGTGGCACATGCCCGTAATCCCAGCAACTGGGGAGGATGAGGCAGGAGGATTGTTAAGTTTGAGGCCATTCAGCAACAAAGTGAGACCCTATCTCAAGAAAAGGGGGCATGTAACTCAGTGATAGAGCACCCCTGGATTCAATCTCCAGTACTAAATACACTTCTTTACTTGTAAAGGTAATTACTCATGGTATTTGGGCTACTAAAGTGAAAAAATTGAAAAGCAATAATGCAGCCGCTTACCAGGTAAAAAAATCCTTCCTAAAATAATTTATATTGTCACTGTTTGAAGAAAATACACCAGGAAATGGCCTCATATGTATTTAGAAGTTTAATACCTCTGCACAATAAAACCTCAAATTACTACCATAGGCACAGATATTTGTCTAAAAGTGAAGTGGACCTAATGAGATATTTGGAACCGTTAAACTGAATCCTAAAATTTTAAGAACATTTATTGCAGTTTAATTCATTGACAGCTTTATTAATTGATTTTTTTTCTAATTCTCCAACTTCCCTCCCTGCTTAAAATTGCTCACCTTGTTTTCCTTCCTTTCTTTCTGATGCTGTTCTGCCATTACCAGGATCCTTCCACTTAGTTCTCATTTGACAATGAAGTGCATGAGAACTGAAGTGAGGGATGTAGCGTCAAGACACCTAGTATGGTTTGTCTTCTTCCCTCTCCTTAATCATTAAGGAGGAAAGTTTGCAAAAAGCCCTTGTGCTGTAAGCAGGCACCGTTCCCTCATCCTCTTTCCCAGCCCACCCCACCCTACCCTCACACTTTTTCCTCTTTCCTTTTCGACCATCATCCTACCCTCCATCCTTCTTTCCTAATGGGTCTTGTCTTCCTAGTTCTGGATCTCCTTCCATTCTGGGTCTGCCTTTTGTCCTTATTCATGCCTTTCATCCTGCTCTCCCTTGATCAGGGATGCTGAGACTATGGTCCTAGGGAAGCTCAGTCTCCCATTTAGGTTGTGAAGATTTCCTTTTTCTACTTCCGGGTAGTTGCTTTTATCACAAGTTGGAATGCTAAATGTGTTTTCCCATAGAAACATTGCCCTCACAGGTTTAGTGTTTAGCTATACTCCTGCAACCTTGTTTAGGCTTCTGTGGGCTCTCTTGGAAACCTAGCCCTCTGACCATTGTTTCCTGAGAAGGCGAGATCGTACATTCAAATATATGATTTTAAAAAAATCAAGCATGTCACCAGTCAGAAATACACAAATAAATGTACATCGGTAGAGGGAAGAAAAGCAGGGAAATGGGGATTGAAATGGATTAAATCAAATTCCACACATCTACTGTGCTCCAGAAGTTGTTAGAGGTTGCCTGCATTTCGTGAATTACTTAGTGAGGTGGTAGGAAGCATACCTTTAGCTATCCAAAATTAGGTTTATTCTGTGCATCAAATGGCTCTTCTGGGAAATAATCTGATAGGCTTCTTAGATTATCAATAAAGAATTTCTGAATTTAGATACATGTTTTGAAATAAAATTTAAGTTCACTTCATCTCAGCTTAATGTTTGTCGTTAAAGCAGATATTACAGTATTGTTGACAGAACAGTTTTAGTTTGTCATGAAAGGAATATCTTGTTCCCACTGTTTCTTGCTGATGTTTTGAAACTTTCCAAAGGTATCAGACCTCATGTAGCTATTTTACCCTAGTTTACTTAGTGGTAAATATGGACAGTGTGTTTATTTTACCTGAAGATTTTAAAATAAAGTTTTATTAGTCTGTTGGAGTTACACAATGTTACCATTATTTGTGGTGTTCAAACAATTAAGTGAAAGATTTCAAAATGATAAAATCAGAGCCAAATGCATCTTAAATTTGTTCTCCATAAATGTGTTTAATCTTAACTTGGTCAAAGGAAATATTCCTAATAAAAGGCAAGATGGATCTTTTTGGTTTTGGTCTCCAAACCACTGTTTGGTTTGGGTAAACGAATTTGAGTAAGACCCTCGGTTCATTTTAGGAGTTTACAGAATTCTTTAGTTGCACAGAGTATGGTGGTTAAAAAACATGATCTCTAGGGGTGTAATGTTCAAATGTTGTGATCTTCTGACAGTAACTAGTTCTGTGTTCTTGAGCAAATTGCTTAATCTCTGACCTGTTTCCTCATTTTTTGAAATGGGGATAATGTGGTATTTCTTTCATGTGAGAATTAATTGAGCTAGAGGATGTGTTATGTTTAAACATGCCTAGCAATGACAAATGCTCAAAAAGAATTAATTCCTGTTATTACTTTGTTGTCATCATTACTTATGTTTTTTGAGATGATGTGCCTCCCGTTCTGATGGGGTTAGCTGTGAAACATGTATTTGTTAATTCGATAGTAGTTTTTAAAAGCAGTTTATTGAGGGGACCAGAGAGAATAGTATATAAACTGCTAGATACATCCACAGTTGACCATAGTGCAGAAAATCCATGGAATAGTAAGCTATTTTTTTCAGTAGCACCATTCCCATCATGTTAAGTATAAGGAACTATTTCTCTTTGATGTATGAGCAAAAGTAGATTGAGTAACTGCAGTGCCTTTATTAAAATTTAATGATCTTGGCATCTATAAGGCTGTGTAGAGGGAGCCTCAATTTCTAAATTGTCTATAAAAGTTTTCTTTTTTCATTTTATTTTGAAATCAGCACCATTTTCCCGCAGAAAAGAAACATTGAATATGGTGATCAGATTCTTAGGCCAACCCAACATAACTGAATTTGAATACAGATAGTACTATAAAAAGTAGCATCTATGTGAAACAGTGTCTCAACAAGAACATGCACTGAGTACATCAAGTACTAAAAGATTATGAACTCAGTCTTGCAGATGGGGCAGAGGGGTCATCTTCCTGCATGATCCTACCAAGGTCTCCCCCATCTTGGAAAGAGGATTTTCTCATCTCGTGGAAGCTGAGGATAGGGTAAGTAGAGGGCTATTCTCTACAAGGCAGGGACTTTTTCTTGGCTTGACTTCTTAAAAGTCTATACATACAATATGGAGCATGGACTGCGTTCAGAATGTTTACCTTCAAATCTCCGTTCCATTACTTATAGAACTTCTCATCTGCAATAAAAGTAAGTTCTCCATATAGGGTTCTTGGGAGGATTACATGTGTAAATAATTAGTCTGAAGTGAGTAAAGCAGCTACTGGCTGGTTCTGAGTGCATAAGAAATGTGTTTTTTTTCAAGTTTCACAGTTTTAGAATCTTTAGAATACTCTTCTGTACTTGGCTGTCCACTGCCTACATGTGTTCTTAAATAGGATTCTTCACTTTACATTGAGGAATGGTATCAGACATTTCCTTTTCATTTTTGACATTTTTTGAGGCTTTTCGGGAGTTGTTTATTTTATAATGTTGGAGAAATAGCATTTACAGTCCTTTCTGTGAACCTGCCCTACTCCTCCAACTTAGGCTTTATGCAGATGGTATATATTACTTGAAATAGATAATGACTGTGGACATTTGATTAGGTCTGAATTAAGGTATAAATTTCTCAACTTCAAGCAGTTTTTGCTAAGTCTGCTAGGTCATTTCATTTCTTCTGTCTTTTTAAACTGGGGATCAAACTCAGGAACTCATGCATGATAAGCACTGAACTACATTAGTACTAGCCTTTTTTATTTTCATTTTTTTCATTTTGAGATAGGGTCTTGCTAAGTTGCTCAGGCTGACTGCAGTTGTGATCTTCCTGCCTCAGCCTTCCAAGTAGCTGGGATTATGAGCATATGTCACCATGCTTAACTAAGTCATTTCTTTTTAAATGCATTTTTTACTTTGGAATAATTTTTGACTTGTAATAAATTTGCAAAGATAGTTCAAATTTGCCATGTACTCTTCTGGCATGTTTGTCAGAACTAAGACATTGACATTGATATGTTACTATTAACTTAACTGCAGATTTTATTCCATTTTATCATTTTTCTCACTAATGTCCTTTTTCTGTACCAGGAGGCCATGTTGCGTTTGTTAAGTCATTTTAATGACTTTTTAATGACTTGTATTTATATTACTGAGAACACTAGTTTTATTTTTTTTCTAGGTGATACTGGGTATTGAACCCAGAGACACTCCACTGAGCTATATCCCCAGTGCTTTTTATTTTTAATTTGGGCTGGTCTGGAACTTGCAGTCCTCCTGCTTCGGTCTCTCTAGTAGCTGGGATTATAGGTGTACATCAACATATCTGGTGAATAAATTTCTGTGGCTATAAAATGATTTTCTGATTTACTTTTCAGTTTTCCTCAGGTACTCAAAGGCCAGGTGTTTCCTTTAGGGATGGCAAGGACAGTGATTAATCTTGGCACTGAACTTTATTGTTTGAAATAAAAGGAGTGAATGCTGTGATAGTAGAAAGAATCCTATAGGGTTCGGTTTGAGACTAAAGCATTTTTTTTTCATTTAACACTATGTTTTCACAGGACTAAATGGGTTATTTTATGTACTGTTCACTTTTGATGGACTTACTTTCAAAATGACACATTATTTTTTTAAAATGTTAAGCATACTTCTTGTTTTTATATGTGGAAGTGAATTGGGATCAGTTGAATAATTTAATTTTTTAGGACTCATTATTGTGATTAAGGAATTGATATTAAGGTAATGTCAGTAATTTAGGATATCTTTGTGTTTATGAGCTTTTAGAAAATCCTTGGTTTCAGTTTGATTTTTTAGGGCCTTTTTCTGCAATACCATATATAGTAGGTGCCTTTACTATTTTCAATTTTCACACATACCTTAAAATTTGACGTCTGGTGTAACAGAAAGTTATCTGTTAGGCTGCACATCGCGAACTTCACTTTTAGAAGCTCTTATCTTTTTTGCCACAGAAATAACTTTTGGCTATTAGTCATGGGTGGCAAAGAAATTCATTTTGAGTTGTTTAGATGAAAATGTTTCAGTTGAATATGGTTTGTATTGAGTGACACTGCCAGTAATAAACTTTCTTGTTGGGTGGAAATCCCCTAGTACTTAGAAAATTGGGAGGGGGTGAACTTAATTAAATAACTTCAATTGTTTATACATATTCAGAGCTTTTTATGACCTGGGACAAAACATCCAACTTCAAAAGACCTTGGTTTCTTTACTTGTAAAATTAGGGGGTTTGACTGTGGCTGCATTAATGTGTTTATCAGTTAATTCATAAGATTTAAAAACTGGCTTGTTTAACAAAAACCTACAAGGTCAAATTGCTTGTTCTAAATCTTTATTAATCAGCACTCTTCACTAACTCTAGCTGTAAGTCAGTTTTTCCTATTGGATTCAAGGAGTTCCACATCAACATTACAATAAATTTTAGTGTTACTAATTGGTTTGATACCACTATAAATATTTTTGGTAATTAGCATATTGCTTTTAAAATTTTTGTCATTTAGTTTTTGTGCTTTAACTTAAAGCAATGAACTTCATACCTTTTTTGCTCTCATATTCCCCAAATTTGAAAAAAATATACTCATTTATATTTAAAAAGAACCAGAAAACTTTTTTTTTTTTTAAAGAGAGAGGGACAGTGAGAGAGACAGAGAAAGAGAGAAACAACTTTATTTAGTTTTTT